>JBCJKH010010745.1:11507-38874 GCA_039877255.1 Loriculus beryllinus | reverse complement strand
TTCTGTACTCACTTTTGTCTGAATATGTGAGTTTGCCTCTTTTTTGATAGTCTTCAGCTACAGAATTATATGTGAAATAATTCTTGCTTTAAGTGCAGAGCAAATGTCAACCTACAAAGCCATCATTCTGGAAACTACCTATAAAATATTGTCTACAAAATAACCTCTACACATGAAATGTCTAGCAAAAGTTTTTTGTGCATCTGGTGATGTGCTGGCAGAGTGTTTGTACAAAGAAGTAGTTAAAATGTGAAATGGTATAGCATAAGGTTAACTTAAAACTGTTGCTGCATTGTTACACAAGTCCAAAATATTTTCTTTAATCATTAGACATTAATAAAATAATGTGTCTGTGGGGTTTTTTTTGAGGTGTTCAAAAACTCTAGGGGAACTCTGAATTCTGTCATGACCAACATTCATATTTGAAAGTTTATGCTCCAGGGAAGCCTTTTCTCCTTAGGAGGAAAGCAAAATGACCAAAGAAAAGCAGGCATTTAGAGAGACAGAATGCTTGTTTTACTTAAAATGTTACTTTAGCCACAAGAATTATCAGCATTTCAGTGAAAGAGTGTAATTTTGGGAGGAAATCATCACATGCTTTTCCTGGCTAGTGAGCTTTCCTTGGCACTAAGTTTTTAAGATGGATTCAAATAATGTATCTGCTGTTGATGAGAATATGGTTATTTTTTAAGTATTGAAGTTTATTTTTGTTTTCGTTGGTGCTGAAAAATATTCACAATTGGTGGTTCACTCTTCTGCAGAAAGACTATAAGAAAACAGGAGAAATTGACCCTACATCAGCGATGACTCCAAAGGACCCTGGAGACATTCCAACATTTGATGAATGGAAGAAAAAAGTCATGGAAGTGGAGAAAGAAAAGAGTAAGTTCAGGATTCATTGATTTGGTCTAAATACAGACCACTTCCTTCTTGTGTCAGATTTAATTTGGAATGCAGCCTGGAACTTCATTTTTCTGCTAGAACTATATAATTAATGGCATTTAGTATATAAAAGCAGTGAGCGGAAGTTCCCTGAAAGTGAAAATACTGTTTATTTGCATGGTTTGCTATAGTAGCAATATCTTCTTGTTCCTAGGTCAGTCAATGCATCCTTCTGCTGTTGGTGGGCAGCATTCCACAAAAAAAGTCCAGAAAAATAGAAATAACTATGCCTCTGTAGAGTGTGGTGCCAAAATTTTGGCAGCAAATCCAGAGGCAAAGGTAAGCATTTACTAATTATTAGTGTGCATTATTTCAATTTACTCTTATGCAAGAAGTAGTACAAAGTACACTTAAGCTGAACGTTGATTACTGGAAAAATCTTTATTTCTATGTTCAGGTTGATTGTGATTTTTGATTTATAAAAATGGATCAAAAGCTATGATCTCTTCTTTTTTGAAGAGGGATTGCTATAGAGAAGTTGATGGCTTTAAGTGAATTTGGAAGGGGGAACAGTTTACTCCCTACAGAAACAGAGCTGAACTAAGTTGTATTAAACAGCTTGCCATAGTAAATAATCTATGATTGTGCCATAGTAGTATGTCATACTATCTCTAACATACTGTCTTGCTTAAAATGCTGTAAAACATAAATAATATCAAACTTATTTTTGGAGACTGGGGAGAAAATCTTGGTGCCGTTAGTATCTGCGATTGAAAATACTAATTCTCTTCTTCATACAGAGCACTTCAGCTATTTTGATGGAAAACATGGACCTTTATATGCTAAATCCTTGCAGTACTAAAATCTGGTAGGTTACTGAGGCTTGCTCATAAGATGGGAGTGATTATAGTTTTCCATCATGATGGGACTGTGGGACTAGATCTTGGTGTGTCTCTATCTGAAGTCTGTGTGCAAGGAAGTTTGGACTTAGCACTAGATGCTTTATCACGGCTCCCATAGAATTCTCTCTCTGATACTGGGGAGTAAGATTGAGAGGTAACTTTATTCACTTTTAGGTTTTGCATTATTGTAATCTTACAAGAAGAGAAGGCACTGAGTGTTCAAGTTAAGATTCTGGTTTCTTTCTCCAGCTGTCAAATAACTGTAGGAGACATGATGAGAATTTAACATATACTAAGTGGTATTTCAGGTGTGGTTTAAATGATGTTTGGGTTTAGTTCTGTAACTGTTGTTCATGAGTGCAGGTGCATGAAACTTTTGTAGCTGCAGGTGCTCTCTAGAATTACTTAGCTAAGTATGCAAGTAAATGTCACTAGTGATTTTGAAGGGAGCAGCAAGTAATGCCTCCTTATTGTACAGCATTTTTTGTAGTGTTCTTTTATACTCTGTGAGGGATGTGGTAATTGGGTAAAGGACTGACGATTATAACTGTAGAAAGAAAAGTATTTTTCAGTATTTCCTTTTTGTCTTCAAGGTTTGTTATTGAGCTCTGTGAACCAGTCCAAGTAAAGCAATTTGACATTGCAAATCATGAATTATTCTCTTCAACTCCTAAAGATTTTCTGGTGTCTATTAGTGACAGGTATGTTATCCAAATTAACCCTTCTCAATGAAAAGATAAATAATTAAATTGATGACTTAATATCTATGTATATACATATGGTCTGTGTATGCTTGTTATTATGGAAATTGAAATTGCTTTGTGAAATCACGTGGATTTTCTTTGTGTATAACATCAGTTATTAGCATTTTTTTTTTCCTGTGGAAAGGGAAACTGAGCTTCAAGGGCTTGCGCACCATTTTAAGTACATGAAGAGCTACTGCTGAGGTTTTATGTTGGCACTAGCTTTATCTTGCAACTCTTTTTTCAATAAAAATCTTATTGCTGCTATTTTGCAACTTGGAAAAATAAAAAATATTCTGTGAAAAGGTGTTTTGGGAAATTTCAGCACATGTCTGTACACAGTGGGTTTCATTGGCTGACTCCATTGTTTCTTTTCTAGGTATCCAACAAACAAATGGATTAAATTAGGTACTTTCCATGCCAGAGATGAGAGAAATGTCCAAAGCTTTCCTCTGGATGAACAGATGTATGCAAAATATGTTAAGGTAACTTACTAATGCAAAAGCATCCACGCTTCTTGGGAAAAGAAGGGTTTGCTGGGCTTACCCTGTATAGCAGAGCATAATGGAGAAACGTGTATCAAAGCATGCTTTACCGTTAACTGCACTGGTTTTGTTAGTGACCCTAGTGTGATTGGTCAATCCTCCTCACAGAATCATGAGTATATTATCTTACTCAAAATGGTAAATGAGAGGATTTTGGGAAGCATCTATTGCCTTGTGCCTGAATATGTATTTATTTGATATCTGAATTATGAAAAATCCAGACAGTGTTCTATTCTGTTTAACTTAATAAACTGTCTCCAGAATGTACGATGAGAAGTACAGCCAAGAGACAAAATAAATACCTTTTTTTTTTGTAGAGATATATATGTATACATAGACACATATGTATAAAAATATATGTATATACTCTCTTTCTCTCCCTACAGAACACATTAGAATAGGCATATTTCTTAATACTTCTGTGCTGTATTCTGCTATAGATTTTTAAATGAATCTGAAAGAAAAAGTAACTGTGACTCAGGCAAATTTAGGCTTACTGCTACTGGAGTACTTGCCATGATTGCTCCACCTTCAAAATAACTTGCAGCAATCTATCTTTACTCAGGAGACTCCAAGAGGATAGACCTCCCTAGATAATGTGGTACTTAAGACTGGGATAAAAGCCTTTATGAAAATACAGATGTAGCAGAGGTTTAAACACAAATAAAACACAGACCTTTTAGGTCCTTTCCAATGATGTGTTCTATTCCAATCATGGTGCTGCAAAAGAAAACTCCAGGCAAAAAAGCAACCAAAAATTAAAAAACAGAACAACAAACCAAAGCACCAAAAAACCCCAACCAACCCGAAACTGGTTTGTGCTACTGAATTGTGATTGGTGCTTTCATGAAGAAATTGGCTCTGAATGACAGTTATCGAACTTCTGTACACAGAAATTCTGCATGAGTCACAGGATAAAGATTTCATTTATGTTTTAATTTTCCTTTTGGTCTGAATTAATGCCTTAAGGTAGCTGGAATCTTGTTTGTTGTCACTGAAGTTCCAGAATTACACTAGGTGCTCCCTTTATGGATAGTGTTCTGCCTTGGTAATGTAGTGTTTTAAAATTTTCAAAGAGTTGCTCTTTATAGCACAGCACACAAAAAATTGTAGAAATTTTTGGTGTATCCAGACTACAGAGGAATAATAATAATAATAAGAAAACCCCTCAAAGTTTAGGTTTAATGAACTTGCATAAAAAATAGTGGGGTTTTTTGAATGCTTTATGCTTTATCTTGATCTCACTTGCAGATTACAGTCTTCATTAGTGGTGTCTACACAGTTATTTAATGAGCTCATTTTTCACTTGTTAATTTGGATAAAACACCAGTGCATAGTCAAGTTTTCACTAGAAATACATAGATGACTGAAGCTTCCAAGTGTATCGTCAGATGCTCTATGCTTTTCCTCTTGCAGCGTTTCTGTAAATTGAAGCATGTTAGGTTGAACTTGAAGCAGCAGCAGTACATAGAAGTGCATGCTATGATGGGTGTTTTGAGTTACTTTCTGTAATCTTTTCTCTTTACGGGGAAAAACCCCACAAATCTAACGTGCTTCAGTATTCTGTATGCAATAATGCTGCTAGAAAATCTTACTCAGTAACTTTAATTATTGAATAACTTAAGTTCATTAACAAAACTTGTTGCATGTTACCTTTTATATGCAAGGTGTGAAGGCTAAATGAAATCTTGCTGCCTACGGCAAATGAAGTAGTATTGCAACTTTATCCTTCATAACTTGTTATGAAGCATTTATAGTACTGAATTAAAACCAACAAAATTCTAGTTGCCTGTGGCATGTGTTCAGCCTTTGTACTGACATTTTTTTTTTTCCTTTCCCTTCTTGCTTCAGATGTTCATCAAGTACATAAAGGTTAGCAACCTCTTGTTTTGGAATGAATGCATGGGGCTTGTGGTCTTCTCTGTTGTGACTCAGCACTCTAATGCATGGCAAGAACAAATCTTTAAGTCTTTTCTGTTACGGGCAATCTACGAATCCCTTGAGTAAACAAAACTTGCAATTTCAAGATTGGATGTATATGTTAAATGAACTCTTAACTCTGGGTCTTGGAGTTTTATTTTAAGTACCTTTTATTCTTTAGGTGGAGTTGATATCGCACTTCGGATCAGAACATTTTTGCCCTTTAAGTCTTATAAGGTAATATTTTAAGAATTCTGCTTTGTCTTTCTACCTCCTTGCTGTGAGGAATAGTGTATTTTAATAATAGTTGGGCAACAAATCCTAGTTTTCAGTTGTAGTTACAAATACTGTGACCTGAAGTAGTTGTCTAGCTTACCTGCTCTGTAGTATGCTTCACATCTGTTTAGAAGCTTTGAGTGTTTAGTTTTGCTTTTCCAATATATAAGGAAGAGTTTATATTTGCAGGGGGGTTATTAGGAAACAGGAACATGAGTAGCCTTATAGGAGGATGTGAGTATTTCAAGGCTGACCAAGCAAAACAATGAAAAAATGGTGAGTGTGATGTGTGCTTTTGGAAAGCTGCTGTGTTGCATGGCACCCCAGATACACACTGTTAGTGACTGTGTGTAGTTCAGAGAATAATCAGCCTCTGTCCTGCTCCTAAAAAACAATGTCAGTTCTCTTGTCAAATCTGTGTCAGAATTTGAACCTGGGAACTCTAGTGTTATAATCCAAACCATATTTTCAGTTGAGAAGACTTGTCCAAAATTGGATCGTTTTCATTTTATTTCAGCAGAGCTGGTCAAAGAGAATGTAGTAGGCAAAATGAGGTAATCATTAATTAGATACTTCTAAAGTTGGTCAGGATGCCTTGAGCTCCTTAAGCAGGTATGAGCTCAAGTTAAAAAGAAGTCTCTTTGGTGCAGCACTTGAAGGTGCGAAGTGGACTTTCTGCATGCAGCTTTGAGAGAATAAGCATATCTGCTACTTGATCTTGGTTATCTAATTTATATTATATCTAATTTAGCTTATCTAATTTATTTGCTACCTATTGCATAATGTTTATATTGCTTAGCTAATTATCAATTATGTCAACCAATTACATAAATAATACAATAATACTAAGTTTTTATCTTAACTTTTTTTATAGGGTATTTGGTACTAGCATGGTTGAAGAGTATGAAGAAATAGCTGATTCTCAGTATCAGTCTGAACGCCAGGAACTCTTTGATGAAGATTATGGTAAGCAAATAATTTCTGCATTTTTAGCTGTTAAGGCAAGTCTTCTGCTAGTGGTGTGGTTCATCGTTTCCTCCATATGATGAATTATTTTGCTGCTAAATGTACTCTTAGTCTTGTTGGCAACATTTCAGTATTTCTGGTCTTATCCAACAATTCTTTTAAGTTTTAAACAATACGTTGTAGCTATTTGGAGGGCTACTTTAAAATGCTAGTAATAAGTCTCTGTTTTACTTGGCAGGCTAGGCAATAATATCTTCATGTGCTGAAAGTAGTGATGGGTAACTAAAATGATCAAAGCAGATCACATGAAACAGATTTGTTCTTAGTGTCCATAGCTCATTTCCTGAGATTGCTTGTATGATCGATGCTGCAAACGATTGGGAAGGTGCTTATTTTGGCTTGTAGACTTTGTGTTTAAATAAAAAGTATGAAATGGCTTACTTCTGGCCCTCATGAGGAGAAGGGTTAAAACACTGTATGAATCAAAATGAGCAGTTTGCTGCATCTGTGTCATGACTCTAGGAAAACTGAACCTTGAACCCTGAATCTCTTTGGGTTTCTCATTGCTTGGAGCTTTATATTTCAATATGTAATTTTTGACCTTTAACTTTATTTCTGTAGTTTTATTTTAACACTGCTAAAATTACATAGTTGAATGACATGTTAAATTTTGCTGTTTATTTTCTTTGCTTGTAACACATGTAATTTTGATAGTCACAAATGTTCTTCTTTATGCACAGATTATCTACTGGATTACAGTACAGGGGAAGAAAAATCTTCAAAAAATCTCCTTGGTTCTGCTACAAGTGAGTATGATTTATTAGAAAAGTCATTGCTGTGCTGAAGCAAAATGAGCTTATTGAAAGTAGAATGACATTTTGTCATGCAACAATTATGACTTTCATATTTTTCTGCTGAAAAAATTTTATTGAGATTCCTGAAGTCTTAGAAATCTGTCAGTAGTAGTAAAATGCCGCTCACCTTATGAACTTACACATGTGATGTACAGATACATTTTGGTGGGGGACAAATAAGCAAACTTGAGCCAGTATTTACAATATGCAAACGTTTTTTTTTCCCCATTCTTCATCTTTTAAATAAGCCTGGCAATGATGTTTGCTTTCAGTACCAAGACCAGGGAGTTGGCTGTATCTAAGGTGTTTGCTGATACAGAGCAGACTCTCTCTGTGTTTACTTCTGTGACTTTTTTTTTTTGGGGGGGGGGAGGGTTTGGGAGGAGGAGAAGTGGCGGACTGTTCTACTCAACAGATCCTTAAAATATAGATATCTAAGCCAGGTCTGCATATATTTGTTAACGGTTTTCTTCCAGTTGCTTTGACTGATCTAGATTGCATTCAAGTAACAGATTTCAAAATGTAGGTTTTCCTGCTTCAGTTCTTTAAAATATTTACAGTTGCTGTTTTGCAGGAGTATCAGAGCTGAAAATAAGGTTTGGGGTCAAGGAGAGAAGTGTGATGCAAAATGACAGTCCTGCTTAATTTGAGCAAACCTGTAGTTTTCTGTGGACATCCTGTGTTCAAAGGCAGAATTCTATCTCGTTCAATTAGTAAATGACATTGGGGCCCTTCTTTTTCTACTACTATGCAAAATGATCCAGCCTGGCTTTATTAGAGCTCCTCCATTTGAGTGTCCAAACTCTAAATTTCTGGCTTGGGACCTCCCAAAGTGGTTCACACATTCAGGTGAACAGAAAATTCCCTTCTTATCTTTGTCTTCATGTTCCCTGGTTTCAGTGGAGTAATGATCAGTGGGTTCTCTGGCTGGTGGTAGAAGGTGCAGCTGGTGAAGGTTACAGGTTTTCCATAATGGTTTTCTAGCTTGTAAACTTTAAAAGCAATAGATGTATCCAGTGTCACAGAATGACAGCAATGTTTTATGGCCTTATACCATGAATTGTTTCAGTCAAATGTTACAAAATAGTAGATGGCTCAGTGGTGCTAATCTCTGGTTCCTTTTCAGAATGTCCTTTTTGAGTAGTTGTTTTCTCTTTCAGATGCAATCCTGAGTATGGTAAATATTGCTGCTAATATGCTTGGAGCCAAAACTGAAGAGTCATCTGAAACTGAAGGTAGGGGTTTTTTTTATTTTATTTTACTTTTTTTAGGGTTTTTTTTGTGGGTTTTTTTTTTAATTTTTTTGTTGGTTGGTTGCTTGTGAAAAGCATTCTGAAAGCTTAATTCCTCTTTTTGCTTAATCTTTGAGTTGTTGGATGTTGTATGTTTAAATGACTTTTTTCACATTTTATGGCATACCTGATTAGTACCATAGCATTCTTGGCCTACTGATTCTGAAAAGTGGAACTAAAATGCTGGATTTGCAGAGAAGAGAACCAGTACAAAGAGAACATACATGTTTGGTCTGCTGTATTTGGACATCTTTACTGTCTGTATTACTTAGCCTCAGTTGTAAAGTCTAACTTGATGCTTTCTTCTGGAAATATTTTGAGACTGTCTGTAATGTCATACACAAAAGCTGTCAGTAGGAATTTCATTCAGGTGACTTTGAGTGACACCTGCAGTTAATTTGATAGTGCAGTTAGTGATCTTTAAGAAAAATAACAAAACCCCAAAACCAGCCAAACAAAACCACCCCTAAACTTAATCCACAGAACCTCAATATTCATTGAAAATGGATGTGGTTCTTGAATTTTCATGTTCACATTTTCCTCCTTCCTGCAGTAGGGAATACAAGTGTGTCTGAAAATGTCACTTCTACTCCTGAAACTTCAACAGCTGCGCCAAGACTACCTAAACCAACTCCAGTTCCTTCACCAGAGTAAGTGATTGGTGTGTTTCTAGCAGAAACTAACAGGCACTAGTCTGGAATCTTTGGTAGCAGAATGCTCAGATATGGCATGCTACCTTAAGCAGGTAAAAAGGCAAGTATTTTGTCAAATCTGTAGTATGGTAGTAGTAACCAGGGAAATCTATCTCTTGATGAAAATATGTTGGCAATGATATGGAATTAGGTTGGGAGGGCAGGTGTATGTAAGTATTCTATGGGCTTTTTTCAGTTGATTATAATTGTTTGGAATTGATTTGGCTATATAGTGCTGAGACTAGCTCTTAAATGTTAAGACATAACTTGTGCTCTGTTAAGTGGTTTATGGTCTCGTAGCACTCTTGATTGTTGAGGTTAAGGAAGGTCAGTGGAAAGGTTGTGGTTCTTGCTTTTGCGTTTAAAGATTGTGGCAAAAGTGCAAGATGCTTGCTGTGTAGACCTTAGTGATATCTGAACGGGTGACTCTTTTCAGGGCTGAGGAAAAGGGCAATATTTGATAAAGCTTGCTCGTTCAGAAGCAAGGGTTGAAATAATTTTGTTGGCAAATTTGGACTGAAGAACACAAGAGAAAACACTAGTAGAATTTATAATTGTATTCAAACTGACTTTTTGTCACAGGAATGAGCTTTGCTAGTTTTCTGAAAGATCTTACTTTTGCAATCTTCCAGAGCAGGTATGTAAAACTCTTCAAGTAACAGCCTGTCTTTAACTCTTGTTGTAGACTTGTTACTACAGATATTCCACAGATGGATAAAGAGCAATTAATTGTGGATTTGACAAAGGAAAGTCCTATTGTTCAGCTAGTACAAGAGTATGAAGAAGATACAAGCCAGTCAACAATAACATTGCTGCCCAGTGATGATCAGGAAGAAGAAGCATCGGCATGGTTTGAACTTGAGACAGAAAAGTACTGCTATGACATGGCAACAGTGTGTTGTATTTCCACCTTTTCAGAATACCTGTTTAAATGGTGTTCGGTTGTAGTAGCCATGCACCGGCAGCATGGTAAAACTGAAGGTAAACAAGGGCAAGATTACTCTGCTGATGTTCAGCAGCCACAGACGGTTCTGATTGAACCTATACGTACGTTAGTAGATGAGCCTTTGCCTGAGCAATTAGACAGCAAAGTTGAGAGTTCATCTGGAGCTACTGTTGCAGTTAATTTTAGCAGTGTGGTCCCTGAGAAGATGGGTAATGAGACCACAGATTCAGTTGAACTGGAGCCAAGCCATCCTCAGACTGTCTCTCAGGCCCTCCTCTTAGAAGTTGCTTCTGAAGTTAAGCCATTGCCAACAACAGACATGGCTTTGGAGCCTGAAAAAGATGATGCGAGCCAGGCAGCACCAGGGATTACACCTCGGGTGGATATACCTGAGATCAGTACAGAAACAAAAAAGGCTGAGAGCTCTGTTGCAGAAGAAAGCCCTGTAGCTTCTGAGACCAGTGTGGCTACTGAGGTAAGGGAGATGAGCATAAGAGAGACTATGGCTACTTCAGTGATTTCAAAGCCTACAGAGACTGTCCAGCAGCCTGAATATACAGTGGACATGCTAGCCAGTGAGGCTGGGGAAGTAAAGGAAAGCATTCCAGAAGTGCAGAAACCTGTTTTGCCTCCTGCTGAGTCTTCTGTATCTGCTGAAACAAAGGAGGATGATCAAGCAACAGAAGAAGCTTTAATGGCAATTCCGGTCTCTGGGGTACAACAGAGGACAGCTACAGATTTCTATGCTGAATTGCAGAATTCAACAGATCTAGGCTATGCTAACGGAAATCTTGTTCATGGATCTAATCAAAAGGAGTCTGTCTTCATGCGTCTTAATAATCGCATAAAAGCCCTAGAAGTAAACATGTCTCTCAGCAGCCGTTACTTAGAAGAACTTAGTCAGAGGTAAGTCTAAGACTGGTCAGAGTCTACCAGTCTAGCATATGTAAACATGATTTTAGCCAGCTGTATGAGGGAACATACACATTTGAAAAGTAGTACAGTCAAAGCTAAGTATAACATAAATCATAGCAAAAAGCTTTATGGAAACCTGAGAAAGTTAATAGTACCTAATCTTAGGTAGCTACTGGAGACTAGATGTCTGCAGATAGCAGGGGCTCCCTTTCTGTATTTCAGGTACAATCATACTGTTTGAGGAGTAGTGCTGTGATGTGTTTTTGAAAGGTATTGCGAGGATGTAAACACTAATTCTGTCCATAGGCCATTCAACAAAAGGGCACATCCTCCTGCTGCTCTTAAACTGAATGGCACAGACCTACGATGCCTTGTTTACTGAATTGATTGTTTCTACTTAAACTACTGTGTTACTTATAATAACTCTTGTGGAAGAAGGGAGCTTGGTGAGAGAACCAAGAACTTTTGTGAGAGTTGCATGTATATTAGTGTTTATCTGTGGTACTCCTTAGTCATAGGAGAATCAGGAAATGTACTCATTTCAGAATTGGCTCCAAGGAGCAGGCTCTTCCTTATGCTGTTTTATCTGTCTTGGCAGTCAGTGTTAGCAGACGATTCTCCATAGTGAATTCCAGTAAATTGGTGCTAAGCTCTAAGGTGTTGAAATACATTTATTTGACTTCAACCTTGGAAGAAAATGTCAAAACCCCAAAACCAGAGACACATCTGTTTTTATGTGAAACTTAAAAGGAAGTACCACTTCATGTTCAAATAAAACCTTTTTGGGTGAAGAGAAGTTTTCTGGTGGCATAGTTGTGTTTTCTGACTAGATGAGTCTAGTGCTGAGTAGTTTTATGAACTGGTGCTTCAGACCTGTATACTCTTTCTTTTAGGTACCGAAAGCAAATGGAGGAAATGCAGAAGGCTTTTAATAAAACAATAATAAAACTTCAGAACACCTCAAGAATAGCAGAAGAGCAGGTATGGTTTGTTGAAGTACTTAAGCATTTTCCTCATTAGGAAAGTTTAATTTTGAGAGCTAGTTACAAGGAGCTGCAGACATTCTTTTTAATTTTTCTTTTTGTTCGAGTAATAGCAAATGCTGGTCAGTCATAGGTGCATCTCTTAGTTAACCTCCCTGATGCTTCACTCACCTTCCTTAATTTCTTGTAGGATTCAGAATCCTGTCAGGTTTCTTCCTAGGAAAGAGATAATAGCTGCAAAGGCCTTGTTTCTGTCTGGCTTGTGCTCCTGTCAAGTGGCTGTCTACCTGATCCCAAAGCTGAAGCTATGTGTTAGCCCTTAGGCTTTAGCTCTACCTAGGCATCTGCACGTGTATTCTGTAATGTGACAATACTCAGCTTCCTGATAATCATTGCGTGGAGCTGGCTCCTTAATCTGCCTTTCATGAAGGTAGCAGAATTGACTGTAATGAAATATACTTGGCATATGTTACAAAAAGTTATTTGATAAATACAGTGCTGATGTTTCAAATGCTGTATGAAAGTTATGTTGAAAACAATACTGAATAGGTCATGTGGCTACAAGATGCCTGGCTGTATAAGATAGAACAGTAACTTGATACATGTGAGTTTATTATCATAATGGGAACCTGACAACTAAATAGCGTGGCCATGACTCTCTTTAATACAGGATCAGCGGCAAACAGAAGCAATCCAGCTGTTACAAGCACAGCTCACCAACATGACGCAGCTAGTTTCTAATCTGTCAACAACTGTGGCAGAATTAAAACGTGAGGTAACTATAATTCATCTTGAGAAACTCAAAGGAAACGGATGTATAAACATAACTCAGTTTGAAGAGGCCTGGAATCTTTAAATGAAACTTTTCATTTGAACTGTCTGTAGTGTTGCTTTCAGCCTACTTTAGCAGCTGGCTAAGAGAGGGAAGGAAAGTTTGAGTAGTCTGAGCTGTCTAGGGCACAGCAAGATTGGTGTTAATTTCTACTACAGCCCTAGTAGCCCCATGATTGGAGTCTGAACTATAGAAAGCTAAAATTTAGTTAAAATAACTTAATACCTCATCCTTCCTGCAGTGCACTGGAATTTATACTGTCCTGTGAAATGATTCTTAATGAAATCAGAAAACTAACTGTTGATTTTGAAATGGCAGTAATGGAATCTGTTGCACATCTGGAGTGTTTGTGTGTCAGAGGGTATGGTAGAGTTCATGCTTCAGGAACGCTTCTGACACTTGCTGCATTATATAACCAGTTGTACTGCATGGCTTCGTTACACAACTTCAGTAAAATGGGATACTTTGCAGTGTCCAGCACTCACATTGTTCACTTAAATATCAGTAGACTCATGCTGTAGGAAATTTAGTGTGAAAATGTGTGCTGGCCACTGTTAGGATTGGGCTGTCATCATAAGATGAGTATGTGGAGGGTTGCGCTCTTAGCTACTGAATGAGAGGCTCATATGGGTACAGCCTCCTTTCCTGGCTTTTGTGATCTTTTGAGATTAGGGGAATCTTGACAACAGTATTAGAAATATACTCTCAATGTTTATTTTCTGCAGCCTGGGATTTCAAGCTGTACAATCTTTTTTAATGGTGCTGTTGTCAAAGGACATCTCTTTGAACTGTTTTCTAACACTTAGTGAGCCTCCTTCTTTGATGCTTGGCTGGCTAAGCTCCTGTTCATGACTGCTGTGGTTTTAACCACGATTTGACAGTGGTGATCCTCAGGGCACTATAGATGAGTACCCTGGAATTTTAACATATGGCTTTCCCTGAACTCAGCTCTAGTAACCTGTCTATTAGTCAGGTCTGGTCTATTTATCTGAGACATTTGCTTGTTATAAGATAGGAATTTGTTATCTTTTCTAAAGTCTTTATATGACTTCTAAGATGTCGTAGTGTGATTCAGATAGACTTTTTTTTTTTTTTAGGAAAATAACCATGCAATTCCTTTTCTAAACATTATCTGTAAAATACCCTTGGATTTCAGCTGCCACTTATTTCTAGTAAGCTTCATCTGTCAAGCTCCAGAAATGACCATACTTCAAAAAATCCTTTTGCTAGGTTGTGAAATGGATGAGTAGTCAGAAAGATAAAAGCCATTGAATCAAGTGAATATAATGGTATTCTGTGAAGTTTTTCAATGTCAGCCGATAAGCATCATGTAAAATTGAGGTAGTACTGCATCCATGTCAACTATAAAACAGAAGCTCCTTTCTTAGTACACTTTTTTGTACAAAGTATATTACTTTCAGATAGGTTTGAATGCTATTTGCAAGGGGTGGCTGCTTCTCTAAGTTCTGGTAGTACTGCAGTCAGTGAAATCTTGTCCTGTGTTACCAGGTGGTGGTATTCAAACTTTATTCCTTGAATGCTGCATAGCTTTTGAAAAAATGCTCAAATTTGAGCAAGTGTTTATCAAAATGGAAGGAAAGTGACTTGAGAATGTCAGTTGTGTTCTTTTAAAGATTTTAGTATTTAAAACAAGAATAATAGTATCATTAAATTATTTTTTGTCTTTAACATCTGTTTGAAATTCTTCCAGGTTTCTGATCGGCAGACTTACCTTGTGATTTCTCTGGTTCTCTGTGTCATTCTGGGCTTGGTGCTTTGTGTGCAGCGGTGCAGAAGCTCTTCTCAGTTCTGTGAAGATTACCTCTCAAAAATTCCTAAAAGTAATCACTACCCTAGCCCCAAAAGGTAATGTATTTATATTTGAAAATGAATTTTTCTTGCAGCTTTTAACAGTATTTGCTAAGTCTGCTTGGACTAGTATCTACATTAATTCTGAGTCTTGTATCTACAAGCTCAGAATTGATAGCAAAGAGCCATTACAAGTCTGTAGGAAAGCTCTCCTGAGAGCATTTTGAGGCTACTACACTTAACATGCCTTGATAGCTTGTTGCAAATACAGTACTGTGTCTTTTTGCCAGGGTTTCTTGGGCATCTCTGTGTAATTCTGTCCTTTTGCAAAGATGTTTCTTAATGAAAAATATGTATAATGAAGTAGTGAGAAAAATGTTTTAAAAAGCTTTGTGGTTTTTGTTTCCTAGATGTTTTTCCTCTTATGATGATATGAATTTGAAAAGAAGAACTTCTCTTCCACTGGTCAGATCACAGTCTTTTCAGCTAGCTGGCAAAGAAGGTATTATTCACATACTTTCATACATCATATCATGTATGAATTCACATATTCATACATCGAGTCTCTCATGTTTCTTTTGATACTCTACAATGAGTGTGCTACTGCAAGTGTATGAAAATGGAATAACAGGTTAATGCCAAAGTACACTGGATTATAGTATTTCATGAAGGACAAGGTGGTTCATGAACAAGTTACTGGATACTCGCAGAACTGTGCTAAATTATGCTAAAACATTAAATGCGGTTCGCGGTCATTTACAGCAGCGATCCGTGCAGCATGCAGTTCTGCAAAGCTATGCAGCTTTGTAACTAGAAAGTGACATTTTATCATTTTTTTTCTTTTAACTTAATGCCAGACGTGGGAGTCTCAGTGCCTTCTCAGAAATCCTGACGGCCTGTTTTTGAAACTTGGCAGATATTTAGGATCCAAATTTGTCAACTGTAGTAAGAAAACTAAGACTACTTAGATTGGGTATGAGGAATGATCTGGTGGTTTTGGTATTCATGATAGTCTTGGGAAAACTAAATACTTATTTTTAGGCCATCCTCATCCTGCAAAACCAAAGGTGTTGCAGGTTATAGGAACTAACAAGTATGCAGCTGACACTGCTTTTCTGGGTGCAGTGAACTTGCTTCACAGATTTTTGTACTGTGACTGAATCTGCAGGAATACTCATGAACTGAGTTGGGAACATCTTGCAATAGAAGACAGCAAAGGATTTTTTTTTTTTTTTTTGCAAAACCATGCTTTTTCAGAATTCTCCCCTGCTTCAGCTTGGAAGAATGATTTACAAAGCACTGATGGAGGAATACCAGACTGGTCTAGTCAGTCTGAACATCCGTGTCCTTGATAGGTACACAGACTTGAGTATCTGTCCTATTACGGGTAGGCTGCACGTTAAACACATCATATTGCTAACAGCTTGTTTTTGTAGAAGCTAACTTTTGCTGACTGCTGCTCCTTTTCCCCAGAGGATGTTCTCTGCACTTCTCCTATGCCCTAATCTATCAGGAGGCAAGTGTTTTCAAGTGTATGTCACTGGCAGCTGCCATGACAGCTCTGTGTGTGTTGACTTCACTGTCAGTGTTCATGCGTTGTGCCTCCATTAGCTTGTAATGGGAGCAAAGATGTGTGAGATAAGTAATAGTGTGACTTAGAGTTGTGTTGCTTTAGAGCTGGCAGTGTCAGGCCTGCTGAGTTTGTGTTCCCTCTCTTACAGTGGATCCAGAGGACCTATACATTGTAGAACCCCTGAAGTTTTCTCCGGAGAAGAAGGTATAGTGGCTGTTGGAAGGGCAGGCTGGGCTGAGCCTGTTTCTGCTGGCAGGTGGCGCCTGTCTCAGCTGCTTTCCCCTTCAGTGGTTCCTAGGCTTGGGTTTTGTACTCCGCTTACTTTCCAACGCCTAACTTTTATCTCTTTTCACTTGTGATTTCAGAAAAAGCGGTGTAAATACAAAAGTGAGAAAATAGAGACTGTTCAGTCAGCAACAGAGCCTGTGCATCCAATAGCCAACGGGGAAATTAAAGGAAGGAAGCCGTTTACGAACCAGAGAGACTTCTCTAACATTGGGGAAGTTTATCACTCTTCATATAAAGGTCCTCCATCTGAAGGAAGCTCCGAAACATCATCACAGTCTGAGGAGTCCTATTTTTGTGGCATTTCAGCATGTACAAGTCTGTGCAATGGCCAGACCCAAAAGACAAAAACTGATAAGAGGGCTATAAAACGAAGACGGTCTAAAGTTTCAGATCAAGGGAAGCTTATAAAAACTCTAATACAGACTAAGTCAGGGTCAATGCCAAGCCTGCATGACATAATCAAAGGAAACAAAGATATAACAGTGGGAACACTTGGTGTCACAGCAGTTTCTGGACACATCTAAAACTAGCTGAACTCAAACAGGAGAGTGTTTGTTCATTTGAGAACAGTCTGTGGTATTCTGTGGGAGGATAGTGGGAGACGAAGAGCTCAACTAATTGGAAAGTATTCAGAAATTTGGTTTCTGTCTTTTTAAATAGATGGGATTGTGTCAATCATGGCTATCAGCTGCAGCTTTACAAGGCTGGTAATTTCCTATGAGAACAGCTTTGGGGGGAGGGAGGGCAGGGTTCATTTTATAAAGGTGGGGTTTTTTTTTTTTCACAGTTCCTGGGGCAGAGATTTTTTGAAACCCAGTTTGTTGGGTGGAATAGGGATAAAAGCCTAATCCTCTTCCTTTAGCTTTGTTCCTATTTCTTGCACCTTCCCATATTTATGTGCCTTTTGTCTATTTATAATGCCACTGGAAGAGGGGAAATACAATTGTTTGTCATTTGATTTATTTTGTAATTTCTCTAGCTTTTTTTGAAGATGCAACACTACAGTGCTGTAAAGGGACATGTGTTGGCCTTCAGCTGGACTCAGTAATGTGGACTGGATACTGTAAAAATCCTAATAGGTGGACTTGCCTGATGAGATTCTGGTTTTGCAAACTCGGTTGAGGAAAATATCTCAGTGGGGATGGTAATTCAGAACTGTAGTCTGATGTACTAAATGAATTACAGTGGCTCTTTAGAATTTCCTGTGTACAATAGGAACTTCGGGTGCTGAATGCATTTGTTACCTGAATTGCCTGCAAAGGAAGTGGATGGGGATCACTTGGCCATTTCTGTGCTGAGAGTTCAGGAAAGGCTCAGCTGAACAACATGAGGGCAAGCTAGTGCAGCTGCAGGTGGGCCTCGTCCAAGCCAGCTCTGGATGTGTTGAGTTTGCAAAGCCTTGGGGTCTGACCAGTCAGGCTGGTTCAAAGTGGGTATTTCCATAATGTTTGCTTTTGTATTGGCTAACAAATGTGCAGTGTTTGTATGGTTGGTATTTTCATATCCAAGTGTTTTTTAGTTTGACTGTGATTGTATATTGGATACTATAGGATGTGTGATTGCTAAAATGTTGAGTGTGACTGTGTATTTGGATACTATAGGATGTGTGATGGCAAAAATGTTGTGTGTGTATCTGAGAGAGTGGAACAAAAGGTTATTCCTTTTTGACAGGTGTTACAGGTTCACGTAAAAAATAAGTTAACTTATTGAGCACTTTTAGTGGTACCCTTTTTAACAGATCTAATGCCTTTCCTGGGTATTGTATGTAATGTGACTTATTTAAAGCCTTTGGTTTTTTTGCTGCTTTCTTGTTAGTTTATGAATACTTTAAAGTGATGTACTTTTGGAGTTGATCTGCACAATTAGCCAGTCAGAGCACATGAGCCAGACGTGTCGAACATGAATTCAGAAGGGTTTCAAACCTGGATGAGGAAAACATATGACACCTGAATGCGGCATACAATGTTGTGGAACAAGAGTATGTAACTACAGAGCTGTAGTGCCATTAGAAACTGTGAATTTCCAAATAAATCTGAACACTTTGTCTTTAATTTACTGGCATTTTTCCTTTGAAAATGAAACTTGTGGCTTAAATTATTTAATTAGGACCAGTCTTTAAATTTCAGTCCAGGATTAGGACTGGGGTCCCTTAGGGCATAATAGGGAGTTCACAAACTTGTCAGCCTATATGTGTTTGATTAAAAAACAGAAAGGGGGGGATGGGTGAAGGAAAGCTGAAGGCCCGGTGGTGCTTTGTCAGAAAGTTCAGGAATGATGGCCATGAAAAACTGCTGAAAGAGTTTCCAGCAGGTGTCGGTTCATGTTTTGACCTGGGGGATCCTTGGAAGCGGTAGTGTTCTGTGAGAATGACTGCATGAAGTTACCTCTTGGTACTCAGAGCTGAGGTTTTCAAAGAATATAAAAGAGCGTTAAAAGAGACTATTAGATAGTTATCATCTCAAACTAGAGCAGTAAAGCTGGTCACAAAATGAGCACATAGGAAACATGCCGTGGGGATACTGAGTATCCTAAATAGGCAGAACAGAGCTCTGGTGAGAATGTGGCTTGAGGCCACATGGCTTCCAATTCATGCTGGCAGTGTGGCAGGTGCTGTGAGTGCTTAATAAAAAAGAACCGGACACTCCTCACTCAGGCTTCCATGTTTTGAGACTGTTCTGAAAATGCCTCACAGCATCCCCACTTCTGAAACTGTACCCTGAAGTCAATGTAAAGAATAAATGATATCATGGGCTGTGTAGGTTAACTTTCCTGAAAGCTATGTACTGTTCCTAAGAAATGGTGCCTCTGGTCTCTGAGTCAATAGGAATTTGTGTGAATTCAGCTAGACTGATGGGTTTCAAAGGCGCTCATGCAGTGCAGCCTTTTGTAGTATTTTAAGTATTGGGATACCAGAAACTCGTGTCTTATGGTGAAAAATGTCAGCCTAGGGTTTTTTTTTTTTTTATGCCAGGTCAACAGAGATGTCCTTTAACAGCAATGACCCCTGTGAATAAAGCACAGCTATGGCAGGAGTCACTGCTGGTGCATGTGACTTTCACATTCTTGTAAGTGCATTACCAAAATTGTCTAGCTCTAAACTTCCCAATCAAAGTTTAGGTTATGCTTCAGCTGTCAAGAAGGTCAACTGCAAACTTGAGTTTATTCTGTCAGTAGACTGGAGATTGAACCACAGCTTCCACCTGCTGCTGTCTTGCGGCTTTTAAGTATTTGTAAGCATTCTTTAAAAAAAGAGGGGAAAAAAAACCACCCAACTTCTCATGTCTAAGTTCTTGTTGCTCAATGTTACCCTTTCATGTGGGCCTGAGTCACTTTTTCCTTCCAGTTTTATTAATGTCACACTGACTCTAGCTTTCAGAACTTGATTCTTTGGTGAAATCAAGTCTAATTGGTCATAATCTTTATTAGAGACATAATAGTTTCTAACGAAGACAACTTACAAACCTTGATAAATTCCTGTGATTGTGTGGATCATTAAAGTGAGGGCCTAGTCCATCTTGTGATATTATATAGTAAAGTTAAATAGTTGTTGGTGTAAGCCAGCATGCGTATGCGGTAGCGGCCCTTGGACATGTCTTGAGCCCAGAGTCAAAGATACTGAAGCAGCACAAAGGTTTCTATGGGAGGATGGATAGTCACAACAAACCACGTTTCATACGTGAATTACTAGCCATGTTTGCCAAAATTGAGGTATTTGGGTTATATACATTAAGTGTCAGAGCGGAAATCCAGTATTTTTAAAATACGCAAACTCTACCAGCAGTGTGGTATTGGTAAGTAGAGAGCTCCAATGCATGGTGTTTTTGTGTGGCTTCTGCTCTTGTCATGTTACAGTATGAGATGATACAAGATGGAACAGCTTAGCATGCCTCATGTAATTAGGTACAAACATGTTCCACTTCATTTGGAACAATAGAAGTGTAGAGCCCTGACCACAGGGTGCTGTGGGTGGGCCACTAGTGTGTGTCTCATCTGGAAACCCTGAGTGTCAAACAGCACCAGGTGCTACTGAAGATGTAACTTGGGTTTGCGATAGCGCGGGAAGAATGAGTGTTCCCAGAGCTTGTTGAGATAAAATGCTTCCTTAGGAAAGGATGGCAAAACTCATGAGTCTTTCTTATGTATCCCTGCTCTAATTTAAGAATAGTAATTTTAACAGAAGATACCAAGGAGCTTTCTGTTTTTTCATTAGTCACTAATTAAGTCACAGATTAGAGGTAGGGAAAGGAGATGAAACCAGCTTAAAGTAAAATCCCAGGGGAGTCAGATGAAGGTCTCTTGGTGTTTTGGGAAGTTAATGGGTCACTGGTGTCAGGGTGCTTGTGAAATGAGATGGGCACTCTTGTGTTGGGCTTTCTGTGTGCCAGACTGATGCCATAGGGCCTGAATTTGCTCAGTGACACAGAGCTATGTGTGATCCTGGTGGAACTCAGTAAGGATCTCAGGGTAGATCCCAGGGGGTTTGTTGTTGATTTCTTGTTTGGGTGGGTGGGTTTGGTTTTCTTCTGTCTGTTTTGGGTTTTTTTATGGTCTGGGAACAGCTGCTGCCAAGGAGGAATAAAATTGTTGAGTGCCAGTGAGGCCACATTGGCCATCAGAGCCAGCTGGTGCTCTCCAGAGCCAGGGCTGGCAGCCTGGGTCCTGCTGTGAAGGGTTTGTGAATGCAGTTCTCAACTGTCACTGGGCTGGACAGGAAGTCGACATCTGCACATTCGCTGTGGTTTTCCTCACCACCTCTGACTGACCACAACACTTTGCTCTGTGACTAAGCTATTACATGTTTGAAATGACAGGCTTCTCTTTCTCGGATGTTTAAGCAGTAGGTCCCATTATCTCATAACCACTGTATCTCATTTCTTCCCTTTTGTTACAGACACAAAAGAAAAAGAAAATCTTGCTCTGTTGCTTTCAATTCTTCCTCTCAGCTGCTTTGGCTCCTTCCCTGCTTGGATTCTTTCCTGCCTCAGGTCAGAGTCCTGTACCACTTCTGCTGAACCCAGGGCTGTGGTCTGCTTGTCGGGGTTCATGGTAAGCAACAGAACAAAGCACCTTGTTCACTGGAAGAGGACCATATTGAGCACCCCAGTGCCTGGCCAGAGCTGTTAGAAACAGATTTTGAAACCTGCTCTCGAGTGTGAATATGTGAATTTCTCCCTCATGAGCTGTTGGCACCAGCGTGTGGCTTTACGTATGCCGCAAATGCTTCTAGCAAGGAGAGGAAATGAAAAGCATCACCCTCATCTGGGAAACTGAGCTGTTAAAAAAAAGCTGCATGTAGTAAAGAAATGACACTTAAGATGTCAGTGCTAACTGCAAGGCTGGGTGAGTTCCAGTGTCTTCTACACCCCTTGGAGTCCTCAGTGGATGGAGATCCTGCTACCTTTGGAGGCAGTCCCCATAAGCCTCTGTTCCAATGCTCAGTCAAAGATCCATAGGTTTTTCTGCACAGACTCCTTCAGCTTTGGCTGCCAGTTAGTGGCTCCCTGGAAAGGTTATTTTCCTGAGACTCAAGAGCTCTCTGCTGCTGGAAATCATTCCCCTGTATGACAGGTTTTTAACACGCTGTCTGTCCCTCCCTGCCCATCTGCTCTTGAATGGACTGAGTTGAACATTTTTGCTGTCCAGCAGTTATTGCAACTTTACCTTGAGCCCCTCTGGAGCTGAACACAAACATGCAATGTGGGTTCTGGGCTATTTCTACTTGTCTAATGCTAAATGTGTGTATGTGCCTATGGAAGCCTGGGGGCTTTCCCTGCTGGAAGCCTGTGTACAGCTGGGTAGCCTCTCTGTCAGTTTCAGAACTGTGTTTTCTTTCCAGGATGCTATTCTCCACCTAAAGTTTTATCTGTAGTCTTTGCTTCTAGACTTGTCTCCTTCTTATAAAATTCTCCGTCCTCATGGTTACTCAGGGTCTCTTACCACTTCTAATCTGCAAATATTGCTGGTCTAATATGTTGCTCAGTTTTCTCTGTATCTGTGGTAAAGGTGCTGAAGTAGCATTGTGCTGAGGACAATCCTGGTGGAAAATCAGCAGCTTTGTCCTACATGGTGCTCCGTTACTCTTTCCAGTGTACCAACCAGTGAGTGTCAGTGGGCCCCATCTCTTGTGCCCGCTGTGGCTAATCCTCACTGGGTTTGCAGTAGCTGCCTCTACCTGGCTCTGATGGCACAGTTCAGGCTGGGACTGCAAAAGGTTGCCAAGGCTGTTAATATCTTGGGTTAATGTTTTGAATCCTGTTTTTTGAATGCAAATGATTCTCAACTTCTTCAGTTGTTCTTGGGTGCAATTTACGCAGCCCTATGGGTTTTTAACAGTTGCTTTTTAGCATTTCCACTAGTCGTTGGTGTAATAGGAAATATTTATTAATCACTTTCAGACACATATCTGACTGTCCAGAAACCAATGAAAGTCTCTCATACACCACTGATTCACACTTCAGTTTTTTGGTTGTTTATATTCTATTTTCTGTTGAGTATTAGATCTCCATCATTGTTCAAATCCTTTTCTTTGGTGTATTTCAAGCAGATCATCCTTTTGTCCTTAAATCTGCTGATAGAAACTTCCAGCTGCTGGCTGATTCTCTTTGCTGTCAACATAAACTTGGTGTGTATTGTTAATAACAGCTTCTGCCTCTCTGGGGGTGAGATAGGGGTGGTAGGAGTTCTTCTGAGCAAACTGGTTTTTTGTCTAACTGTTGCTTGTGTTTTGCTGTTCTTGGCAAAGGGGATCAATTCTCTAATAAGGGGGTATGGAATGTTTCCACTTGGAAATATTCCCTCCTGTTCAAATGATGTAAGGCTGCTGAAAACAATGTGTGTATCTTGTAGGCTGAGTGAAGAGAGGATAGGGAGGCACATATACAAATCTGACCATCCCCTTTGTCCTTCTTGTGTCCTCCTTTCCTGCCCAGCTGTCCTTGCTCCCTGTTTTAGGAGAGGTCAGCCTTGTCTAAATTCTGTCTCAAGGTTCTCTAGCAAAATAGATTCATGTGACTTAAGTACCTACCTACAGCAAATTGTCTCACAATTATTTCTATAGCCTTGTTAATGTTGCGTGTGGCTTGAGCAATAGGAAGTCAGCAGAACAGAGCCTGTAGGCACCATGACATGCTGCAAAGCCACAGCTCTGCCTGCCCTGTCTTCCAGCACGTATCATCTTGGTGATCTCTGAAGATGGTGACGGGTGACAGCAGGACTTGCAAAATAGTGTGTGCTAGGAAAGGAGAGGTCTCTAAAAGTATCGAGTGCACCAAAAAATGGTTTTTTGATGGTAATTAGTCCCAATCTTTGGCTTGCCACAGCATGTGGTATTAGCAGGCTATTGATCTATGCATCCAAAAGAGAGGATACAGCAGATGTGGCTGAAATGACTTTTGTTGTTTTAGTCATCTCTGTCTTCTCGCCCACCCATCAAAAAAGGCATCTTTGTGAAAATAGGAAGCAGTGGGTGAGAAATAAATGCTCTTCTGACATTTAAGGGGGACTGCTATTGTACCCTCAATCCCACCAAGATAAGCTATCTGCATTAAGAAGTCAGTGTCAGAAAGAACTTGACAGCAGATTTTCTCCAGACAAAGCTGTGTGGTCAATGACTTTTGGCATGCTTGTCAGCAATGCCTCCAGCTGACAAAAGTCCTGAGCTTCAGTCCCTGCTGTCAGCCATCACTGTATTTTACGAGAGTTGAATGGGCCACAGAGGGCATTAAAGAAACAGGAACTCTGACACCCATGCCCATGTTACAAAGAGCCATGGGCACCTGGTGCTCACCACTCTGATAGCAAGGGAGTGCAGGCACTGTCCACTGAGTGAGGTGCCTCCGTGGCTAGTGAGTTCCCTCACGTGTGGCTCAGGCAGTGGTGCTGGGGTGCTGCACAGGTAGGGTACTGCAGAGTGTCCTGGCAGGAAACGCTTGCCCAACCATCCTGCTGTCTCTCTGGGCTCTCTGTGCCATGGGGGCATCTCTTTCTCCCCATGCGCAGCACTGGGTAGCAGGCTGGGGTTCACCGTGTGGCACACGGGGTGCAGGGCTGAGCCCAGACCTTTTTGTGACCTTCTCTTGTCATGATTGTGGGAGTGGATGAGGATCTGTCCTCGGGCCATCCGGGGTGTGCTGTTCTGGAGTGCAGAATGAGGGTAGGCATGACCAGGATTGAACTGCTGGAGCTGGAGTTATGTTGCTTTTGTGTTTTTTATGTCAGAAACCTAGAAGTACGAGGACGAGCCAGGTGGGCTGCTGAAACCTCTTGTGCTGCAGATCACTCTGCAACAAAACAGCTGTGGTGAGCATCTTCAAAAAGCAGCGTGGTGTCTGGTGGTGCAGGCAAGGCTTTGAGGACATGTCTAACTTACTGGTGTGGTTGGAGGCAAAGCTGAGCCCCTGCTTTGGAGAAAAAAGCATCTTTATGTTGTTAAAGCATGCTGTTTTCAGACCACAGTTTTGATGTTCAAGATTAAAGCCTGTGTATCTTTCTGCCACAGAGGAGACAGATCTCCAGGTTGTTCTTGTGGTATTTCTGTTTTTATGTGCTATCCCAAATGCACACTTCAAAATAGGTGCATGAATTGGAAGAGCAAACTGCTGCTGATAATTTCCTTGTGTGCACCTGTAATTCTATGAAAAAAATCTCATTGCTGCCCCTTAGAAGTCTGCAGTCAATAAGGAATGAAAAATGAGAAATTGGAAATCGAGGAATTGAAATGTCCCTGTCTTGCCCTGTCTCATGATTTTGTAATGAGCTCTTGTAGCTGCTGGTGCTTGCAGCATGGCTTGAATTCTCAATCTTTTCTTGGAAGGCAAAAGAAATTCTATCAAGATAAGTAGCATAGTGTCTACCCCAGGCTTTACTCAGACAGGTTAGGTCCTGCTGCAATGCTCAACATTGAGATGAAGAGATGATAAAAAAGCTCTTACCTATCTAAGGCTTCTTCAGGTTAGAAGAGGACTGTGGGATTTGAGATACTATTTGCAAAGATAAGAGGGGCAGGAAAAGCTGCCAGAAGAGCCTGCTTGTGCTCTGAGACATGGTATGTTTCCCCCATTACAGCATACCACTGTTTCAGGTTGGTAGGTGCCCCGCAGTGATTTGGTGTGGCTGAAGGCAGCCCACTGAACTTGCTCTAAGTGGGATGTTAATGGGGTAGCTCTGCTTGTGGTCCAGGACACTGCAGTGGAGAAACAGGTGTCTCTTCCCAAGTGGGCAGCTGGAAAAGGTGGTTGGCTGGTGGGTGTGCGCTGTGCTGATTACTCAGCTCCCAGTTAGCGGTGTGGCCCTTGCATGTGAGTGCATGTGCTTCCCGAGCATGGTTTTGTGTGAGCATCTGCCACCAGGCCGGTGCTGCTGCCTCGCTGTGGGAGGAGCAGGCGGGTGCCCTGAACTTGCAGCCGAGGGCGGAAACGCTTTGGGGTTTGCTATTGATGCTTGAGGCTTTCGTAGAGTTGCAGCGTCTGAGCTGGGTCCTCTCTGCTGGAGTGATGCAGGCGTATAAAGGTAGATCTGGGTCTTCCCCCAGGGCTCAGTCTGGGACAGCCCCAGCAGTCTTTGGCTGCCACATGGAAGATCACGCCAAGCACGTCCAGTCCATCCCACTCCCGGCCATGCAGCAGAACTTGAACTACGTGTATCCCCAGATCTTTTGGGTGGATGGCTGTCCCAGTGCAAATACTTCCTGCCCTCCGGCACCCCCTGTTGCTCCTTTCCCACCACCAGTACCTGACCGGAGCAAAAAGCCAAGGAACAACAGGGAGAGGAGGAGCACTGGCTTTCTGGTGATCTCCTTGCTGCTTCTGCTGGCCCTCACTGGAGTGGGGCTGAGCATGTTTCAGATTTTCCACCTGGAGAAGGAACTGGCTGAACTCAGAGAGGTGAGGTCTGTGGAGGCTTTGGGGAAACAGGAAAAAAACCCTTAAAATTGGCTCTGAGGTGTTCAAGTGTTGCAAAGATCCCCAAGGGGCATTTAAATGTTTGCCATGTAAGTGGGGGTGTTTATTACTGCAAGAGGACCACTTTACTGCTGATGGGTCTATTTGGATGTCTTTGTGTTTGAGTGCTGCAAGGTCTTTCATATGAGCACTGAGAATTAACCATTGTCAAAGACAGTCCTTAGCTGCTTTAGATGATGCCCCTATGTTCTCACTCTGCTAAGACAGCTTGTGACTCTTCTCTTTTGACAGTCTGCCAGCAGTGAGCACATCCCTCCAGCTTTGGAAAAACTCATAGGTGAGTTAATGTACATAGAGGAGGAACTCCTCTGTGGTAGCATGTGTGAATGATCCTGTTGAATGATCCCTTTCTTTGCCGGTGTCAAAGGCAGGGTCACAGCTTGATGCTATGAAAGTGCTGATTTCACTTGCTTGGCTGAAAAAAGACCTTTCTCTTCGTGATGATGGGGATGTCTTCCTGTACGCTGCCTGCTGGAGTGCTTAGAGGTATCGGCAACAGCTTTCTGGGACAGTGTGCTACCTTGGGACTCCCCAGGCCAGTGGAGCAGCGGTACTAGGATATTCTGCTGTAGAAGTGGTTTCTGGCTGTCCTAACCTATAGCAACAACACGAATAGAAGGACAACAGCGATGGGCACTGCACATCTTAATTCTTTCTCTTCTTACTTTTTTAACATTTTTGGATGATGCAAAGGATTTAGTTTTCTTTGGGGTAGCGAATCCATTTTATTTTTATTTTTTTTTCTTCTAAATTCTTTTGAATTTCACCAAATTTTCTTGCAGCCAAAGTTAATTGAGAAAAGCCTGATTATATGTTTGGGGAGATTTCTTTCAGAAATATCATTTTCAGTGAAATAGAAACTTCTCACAAGCAACTGCCAATTTTTCTAAATTTAATTTAGAATCACAGAATCATAGAATAGGTCGGAAAGGACCTTGAGGTCATCTAGTTCCAAACCCCCTGCTATGGGCAGGGATGCCTCGCACTAGA
>JBCJKH010010744.1:4510-24432 GCA_039877255.1 Loriculus beryllinus | reverse complement strand
TTCTAGAAGCTAAGACCTGTTTTTTTTCTCTTGTACTGATTCGTGTGTCAATTAAATAGTTTTTCTTACTGCAAGCACTAAGACCCTGTTTAGCTGTATGTTGCACAAACTCAGGAAGTTTTGAGGGAGAAGACAACAATTAGAGAAAAGACACTAGAGAAATATACTAAGAAACAATTTATTTTCTTTTATTTAGCTGTGACATAAGCATATCTTAAATTCTCAGCATTTAGGCAAAATAAAAATTGTTCACATATTTTCTTAGTAGATATTGAAACAATAGTGGCTTTGGTCCTAGACATGCAGCAGGTAAAGTGTTCAGCAACAGTGTTTGGCATTTATTTTCTTTGAAATATCAGAAAGTAGAGAACTCACAAGAGTTCAGAAGTGATGTACTTGTCACAGAGTCAAAGACAGTGATGATGTTGTCTAAGAAAGGTGATGAAAACAGCTCTGAAATTAACTGGGGGAAATCCTCTACTGCTTTTATTCTCTTTGTACACATGTAAAGAGTATGTCATTGATTGAATCAGCTGCAAAACGACATGATCCCTACTTTCTTTAAAAGAAGGACCCTTGTCTAACAACTTTAGCAAAACAGCCGAATGCAAAGAGTTGTAGTCAATGGCTCAGTGTCCGACTGGAGGCCAGTGACGAATGGTGCCCCTTAGGGGTCAGTGTTGGGACCGGTCTTGTTCAACATCTTTGTCGCTGACATGGACAGTGGGATTGAGTGCGCTCTCAGCAAGTTTGCCAATGACACCAAGCTGTGTGGTCCGGTGGGTACGCTGGAGGGAAGGAATGCCATCCAGAGGGACCTTGACACGCTTGTGAGGTGGGCTGATGCCAACCTCATGAAGTTTAACCGTGCCAAGTGCAAGGTCCTACACCTGGGTTGGGGCAATCCCAGGCACAGCTACAGGCTGGGTAGAGAAGAGATTCAGAGCAGCCCTGCGGAGAAGGACTTGGGGGCGGTGGTCAATGAGAAAATGCACATGAGCCAACAGTGTGCGCTCACAGCCCAGAAAGCCAACCGTATCCTGGGCTGCATCAAGAGGATCGTGAGCAGCAGGTTCTAAGGAGGTGATCCTGCCCTTCTACTCTGTTGTCGTGAGACCTCACTTGGAGTATTGTGTGCAGTTCTGGTGTCCTCAACATAAAAAGGACATGGAACTTTTGGAACTGTTGGAAGAAGTCCAGAGGAGGGCCACGAGGATGATCAGGGGACTGGAGCATTTCCCATACGAAGATAGGCTGAGAGAGCTGGGACTGTTTAGCCCGGAAAAGAGAAGGCTGCGTGGACACCTCATAGCAGCCTTCCAGTATCTGAAGAAGGCCTATAAGGATGCTGGGGAGAGACTATTCATTACTGACTGTGGTGACAGAACAAGGGGTAATGGGTTAAAGCTTAAACAGGGAAGGTTTACATTGGATATGGGGGAGAAATTCTTTACTGTTAGGGTGGTGAGGCACTGGAATGGGTTGCTCAAGGAAGGTGTGAGTGCTCCATCCCTGGCAGTGTTCAAGGCCAGGTTGGAGAGAACCTTGGATGGCATGGTTTCATGTGAGGTGTCCCTGCTTATGGCAGAGGGGTTGGAACTAGATGATCTTAAGGTCTTTTACAACCCTAACTATTCTATGAGTCTATGATTTTATGATTATTCATGCAAAGACAAGTCATGGAGTGTCCAGCTATTGAAATACAACCAACTGTTCTTTAGCTAGTGAAATTTACAGTTTTGGACTACAAACTAGCTACTGACCAGATTAGTATAAGTCTAAGGAATTCTTAGAGTAGGGGAAACAGGGATTCATAACAACATTTTCATTTTCCATTTAACAAATCTAAAAATAATAAAAGGAAAAAAGTTTTACCTAGTGCATAATAAACCCATAGAACTTACTGCCCCAAGGCATAAGCAAGGCCAAGAGCTAAGTAAGAGTTGAATTGCATTAGTTTGGATTAAATAGCGAGGACTATAAATCTTCATGTACTAAGATAGAAGCTGGGGAGTATCTAATAAGAATTCAGAAGAAATTTTCCCTGTAGGCAGATTTTTCAATGGAAATTTTAGTGTCTTTTTCTGACATATTCAAGCCTGTCAATTGAAGATAAAATATATATAGGGAGGCTTGACTCATTATAGCAATTTCTATATATTTGCATGTTTTTAAAGACCATTAGGGACTTGGCAGTTCAGTCATACTGGAGGCATTTCAAAATTGGTACTGATGACTAAACCTCAGCTTTTCAGAAAACATAAAACAAGAAAAAAGAAATAGGGCTTATACTCACATTAAAAGTAGACGAAAGTTTGAAATATCTGAGCACACTGACTGAATTGCCTCCTTATTTTTTTACTATATTCTCGATGGATTGCTGTCTGAGTGCTGTAGACATAACATACACAGAGGTATGTGATGTCCATTGTTTGGTCTATTGTGGCCTGCAAAATATCTTACCTTAGAATAAAAAAATAGAGCTTTAGCATGTAATGGCAGATCATAGATCTGGTAAAGAACATCTGCAATATATATGACAATCTGTGCTGTGGGAGATGCTTTATTCAAAATGTTGTCCTTTCCATAGTGCTCCAATTTTGTCAGCTAAATAATTTTACTTGTTTCAAATATAATAGTTTTCAGTTTTCCAGAAGAATATAGAGGTTTAAATAAATATTACACCATCCATTTGTTCTGCCCAGCTTTGTGTAAGTGCTATCTTTTTTTAAATAAGAAAACTCTAATTCCAAACACATATCATCCAAACCATTTTCTGCCACAGTACAGTTTGTAAAACAAATAACCAAATCCCCCCCAACAACAACATCAACAAAACAAACCCACAAACAGAATGAAACAAACAAAAATCCAAGAAAACCAAATACAAGCCAATAACAAAAAGTAAAACAAACGAAGAAAAACACTAACCCAAACAAAAAAAACCAAAAAAAAAAAAAAAACCAAACTAAAGCCACACACACACACACAAATCAAACCAAAAGAAAACTACCCAAAAATCGAGAAAATTGCTTCATTTAGCCTAAATAATGCGTGTTCATATTCTTACTTATCTGCAGGTAGGGTTTAACTGTTAACACAGTCTTTGCAAAGGCTTATGTAAAGATATGTCAACAAAGAATAAAACCAAAAGCTAAAGTTGTTATTCAGAATTCTCTGGAAATCAAGAATGTCTTTCTTTTGTGAAATCCTATGTTTACAAAAGTTTTCATGGAGGAGGAACAGGACTACTTTGCTCCAGAGAGTCTAACAATCATCCTATTATGACTTTTGGAAAGCATCTTGGGCTCAAATGTAAAATCTCTGCAATGTGAGTTTTTCAGGGACATTTAATGACTTTGTTCTTTTTATTCCTGTACCTGAAGGCTTGTGTCAATCCAGTCTGTAAGACACTAATTTATTGAGCACACAAGAATGGCAGTCATTTGTGTTATCTGAGTTTGCTTTGCTTTTGTAAACTACATTTAATGGAGTGATCTCCTGTGACAGCAATTGTATCTCAACATAGAGAGAATGCCACAAAAATCCACCAGTTTCTACTGAGCAGATAGCATAAGGGTGCCTCTAATTACAGATTTGTCTATGCTTATGCTCCAGTAAATGCAGTCAAAGATTGAAGCACACCCATAATGTAAAGGTCTGGAGGGAAGAAATACACCAACGACTGGAAGGCAGAGGAGGAGAAGGAGAAGAAGGCTAGTTTGAGAGATGCTTGCAGCTTGAGTTTAGGCATCAAAAATTACCAGTAGTGCTCCACTCCACTGGAAACTCAACATTTGCACTTATTATTATTATTGCAATCAGTCCAAGAAAAGTGCAGCTATTACTTTGCAAACAAACTCTACTTCAAGAACAAGATTCCCAGTTTCATAAAAGATAAGGTGATTTTTTTTATCCATATAATTACTCTAGATGTACAAGGGAAACTAACAAATCAAAAAACATTTTTAAACACTGAGTTTCTTTGGAGAAATCTGCATATTTTCTGCTTTTATACATAGAGGAGACACAATGCTAAGTAAAAACCCATGCCGTTATTGCTTACAATGAGCTCTTAATGCCACAAAGTGCACATGCACTCACTGCCTAAAAAAACCTACTGCAACATAAGTCCCTGAATTTTCATGAAATATTTATTCCAAAAGTGATACGGGTTTGCCTAGCCAGATGTGTAGCACACAGTAAGGGTGGCATCCCACTGAAATTGTAGAAATGGCTCGCCTTAAGAGAAGTCTTGCAAAAGTTTTTTGGAGGATAATAAGAAGAAATCTGATTTCATTGGAAAATAGGGTACTACAGAAAGGAAACTAAAATTAATCAAGTCCAAAGCCTCATTTTTACTCCTCCTGCCTGATGAATCTATTGGCACAAGTCCAACATGAAATACTACTAAAACAGAATAACAATTAAAAAATCAAGCTTCCTAATTAACATTGCTGGATCATATGCTCCAAACCCTAGATATTATTTCTTGTTTCACAACCAGGTCAGTTTGATGTGCACATTTATTCATAAATCACTTGGACTAGATTATCTGGAAGACTTTTATGCAGCAACAGAAGATCACAAATGAGAACCCCATGCTTTGTGAGAATAATTTGATTTTACAGTTCTATGCATGGGTTATAGCACCCCCAAATAAACCAAACACTAAAATAAAATAGATGGAAAAATTTGCAGACCCAGAATAAACTTTTTTCTAAAGCCTTTCTTGTCCAAAAGGTTCTATTACACACACAATTAACATCTGCTTAGATTTTGCCACACAGAATACACAGAAATGATCTGGTGGTCACTTAAGTTCTGCTCTCAGAAATGAATAGTTCTATTCCCCTGCCTAGAAGATGATGGAAAAGGGTTTTTTCACCAATGTTGCTATTTTTGGAGTGGGGGTTTATCCGGTAGGTTCCAAAAGTCTTCCATCAATTAGGCAAGAATGTCAGTGTTCTCTTTTGCTTCTCAAGCAAACTGTACATGTGGGGGGCTGGATATCAAGTACTTTCTTGTGGCAATATTTTTGGTATCATAAAGAAATAACGCGTAAGATGAGGATAGAAAAGGTATTTAAGAACATGCTGATAGCACAGATTTTTTCCCAGAAGACATAACATTGCATTTATTTGTGTTTAGACCCTAAATACCTCATTTCTTACAAGCTTCAAAACTTTATCTTATGAATGTTTCCTTCTGTCAAGCATGGAGGTACATACTGTTACAGTATGCAAACAGATCTTAAAAAAAAATTGACAATGGAAAAATTTAATGGAAGTAATAAGTGGCACTTTGAGAGAAGTTTCTGAGGCAATAAAATATCATACAGTACAAAAAATAAACACAAACTGTCCTACCAGGATTTGATTTTGATCTTTCTGACTTTTTCTGCTGGTTTATTTTTACAGTCAGTGGGATAACAAGAAGTTCTCCACACTTTCAGCCTCTGAGAAGGATCTTGAATCTTTAAAGGCTTTGGAATTTCCTGATTAGGATTGAAGGTGGAAAAATGTGCCTCCTTTTTCTGCAATAAGTATCCCAGCATAACACCAGTCACTTAGGTCACAAAAAAAAATGATTATATAAATGCTATAAAAACCTGAATCAGTTTTAGTTTGTAGTTCTAAATCCAGTTCACCCTATTGATTCAATGTGCAAAAAGATGAGAGCCATTAAAGCTTTATTTTAAGCTTATTTGAATTGGATGCCACTACCAGTGATTTCTTTGGTGCATTTCCAATAAATAATTTGTAATTTCCACATAGGAAGATCATAATTATAAATTTCTCTATAAAATTCTGTTTGGTTTGTTTTTTTTTTTTTCTCCCTGTCCATTAGCGATTTGGGTGCTTACAAAGCAGCCTGATTATTACAAAGATTGAACTATTATAGCACTGCAGCAAGAAACTAGACCCTGCAAGTGGGTACTGTCAGGCTGAACCCCAAGAAGAGAATTTTGATATATTCTGCTGCAAACGAAATGATATAATTTTTCTGTCTCAAAAAAAAGCTAGGCAGAAAACTTGGTTTTCTTTTTAACAGTACTTTCTTACTGTGCGTATGGAACCAATCTTTTTAAATGTAATGGAATGCAACTCATCACACCATAAATTTCAGAGATTTAATACAATTCCACTTGGTAATGAATAAAAAACCAACCAACCAACCATCCAACCAACCAAACAAAAACAAACAAAAAAAAAAGACCAAACAAAAACTGGTACAGACTGCTTTTCTCCTGCTGCATTCTTAGAGCTTTTTGTGGAGTGAATCATATTTTTGGCACACAGATAGGGTACTTTATATATTTGTTTTGTAGATCACTGATCTACTGTTTTGGCAGATTTAAGCAAACCATATGAAGTCAGTTTCTCTTGGTATTTCAAACTACATAAATTTCCCCATTACTCTGCCCTCTTTAATGCTATTTTTATTTAGCTATTGGATTTTATATATATACATATATATATTATGTAGCAGTTCTGCACTGTATTCCGTATCCTGCTTCTGACTAACTTTTGAAGGCAAGCTGTCTTACAGTGATAGCCTTTCTTCTGCCCTGGAGTTCATAAATTTATCGACTTTGGATGGAAATGTTCTGCCATCTAGTGCCAGAATTAAAAAAAAAAAAAAAAGCCAAACTCAAACCAAGAAACACCACAACTAAAAAATCCTTTATCTTGATGCTTTGGTGTGAATTAACTGACATAAGTAAGACTATTCTAGTTTCTGGGTGAAAAAACACTATGTAGTATGCATAATACAGGAACCTCTAAAAATCTAGTTTTATTAGATTTTGTTAGATGCTAGATGGACAAGCCAATGTATTAAATTGATATATACTTAGCCTAGGGTCATCTGCTATGTTTGCCCATACACGAGTATCATATTTACTTTGATATCTGCTATTAAACTGTCAGTAAGAAGAGAATACAATGTATTCTTTAACACTTTATTTTAGAGACAACTGTACTTGCTTGCTGGTTTTGATTGCGCTAGAGTTAATTTTTTTATAGTAGCTTTTATGGTGCTGTGTTTTGAATTTGCTGACCAGTATTTACACAGAGCCAAGGCCTTTTCCACTTCTCACATTAACCCATCAGGTAGTAGACTGAGCTGCCCAAGAAGTTAGGAGGGGACAAAGCTGGGACAGTTGTTTCTACTATATGGCATCATGTTCAGGAATAAAAGCTGTGGGTGAGAAGGAGGAAGAGGGAGAGTGATGGCATTTGTTTTTCTGAGTCACGGTTACATCTGATGGAGCTGTGCTTTCCTGGAGACGACTGCACACCTGCCTGCCATTTGGGAAGTGGTGAATTAATTCCTTCTTTTGCTTTGCTTATGTGTGCACAGGTTTTGCTTTACCTATTAAATTGTCTTTATCTCAACACATGAATTTTCTTATTTTTCACCCTTCTGATTCTCTCCCCCGTCCTGTTGAGGGGAATGAGTGAGCAGCTGTGTGGGGCTGAGCTGCATTCCAGGGTTAAACCACAACAACGTGTAAACACAGCAGAAAATAAACCATGCACATTAACAAAAAAATTTACTTTATATGAGCAAGGTGGAGTGCTTAGCTAAGAAAAGCAAGTTAATCTGAGTGACACAGCACATCTCAGAAGAGAAAAGTAAAAAGAACTAGAAGAAATGGCAATTCAAAAAATAAAATTGTACAAGCACTTGCTCTGCTGTGAGGTCTGGGTCTCAACATGGTTGAAACAAAATTATATACTGATGACTACAGGGTAAAAATTTATTTTTTATGTATTTTTGTCTTTATGAGGCTAAAATATCAGGAATATTGAAAGAAAATTGATAACCAGGTTAAGAAATTTTCTTTTGGTATCTATATGTATAGCAGTTTGTTGTACATGGATCACCTCTGTTATTTAATGTCATCTTTTTTTTATTTTTTTATGTTTTTATTTTTTTTTTTTCTGAAACTTGGTCACTGTGGCCAACCAAAGCTAAATAGGGGTCATAGTAATCTCATGGCATATTGTGCTACAAAAAAGCATTATCCTCACAAATTTCTATCACTACTTTGATAGAAACATAATTTAATCTCACTAATGTGTCAAGTATAGAGTAGTAATAGTGTAGGCAATTTTGATGATTACAGGTATGTTATTAACAGTATCACTGTATCAGTTCTGCTCTGGCTGTAAAATTTGCTGCAAAATTGCATACAGCCAGCTTATGCAAACGGTGGGGTCTATCCACCTAGCAATCTTTCTAAAGCCTGCACACTTTAATTGTTAATTTTGGGAAATATTGCATAAATTCTTTTTGACTATTCCAAGAACATGACTCCTGGCATGAGCAGATAAGGTGACAAAATGAAGAACATGGACTTACTTTGTATGCCCTATTCCTACATGATACCTATTTTATTAAGCATTTTCAAAAAGTAGTTGAGAAATTGAAAAAGGAGCTGGAAACCAAAAAGTACTAAGGCAAATTTTCTGTTTTCTGCTGCACAGTACTTTTGCAGAAAAGTTATGCTTTCTTGCTCTACAATAAATTGGCTTTATATTACCTTATATTACTGAAAAGCAATTCAGAATAACACATCCTTGATGAAGCACTTCTCAACTGAAATTTGAATTTTTAGTTTATAAAAAAAAAAAAAAGTAGAACAACATAGATGAAAAAGTAGAGAAAAGTATTGCTAGCCAAAAGCAGACAGATTTACATTTGCATCACATTTTATAATGTTAGTTCAGAACAGCTTGGTCCTGTAGAACATTTTGTTTTCAATCTTATATGTGTTATAAAACACTCACCAAGTAATTGGTTAATATGTCTATTTACATGTACGCATTAACAACATATTTCCCTAACCATTTGGTTCTGGAATTAACTTGCAGATCATGCCGAAAAGAATTAATTCATGTGAATGTTAAACATGGAAAAAATATAATGCTTGCAATTCACTAACATGGGTGACTTTTGTCTATACTTAAAGTTCTTTAACAGAACAATAATAACTTTAGACAAGTTTCATGTCTAAAATTAACTCACAGCTTTCCCTTATCCGATAAAACAACTTTGCATTTTCTCCCAAATTTTCACTCACAAGAGTTAACTCCTTGACAAGCTAGGAACAGCCTATCTTTTTAGGCAAATTCTGGTAATTGCTGCTTGTTTCTCTTTGTTGTAACTGGAACCTTTAGTCTTGTCCCATGGGATTTAATGGAAAGAACAACAGGATACAAAAGCCCTGAGAAATGTAGCAGGTAAGTTCTGACTTTTGAGAAGGTCTACCACTTTGCTGTGGTAGACAAATAATTTCTTCAGGGTGATGACAACACATGTGAGTGAAATATGTGTGTGTTTTTTGTAACGTAAGCCTAGCTCTGAAATCAAGAGAATAGGACCACAAAAATAAGTGGAAATCTCCATTGCTGTGTCTTCCCTGGATTGGATAGTTTCTTCTGTGCTGCTGCCAAGGTAATAGAAAAATAGAATACTGAGCAGTGAAAGAAGACCAGGTATGGAGAAAAACAAACTTTCAGAGGAAAAAGTTTACTTTTTCAATTAGCTTCTTAGTTTAGAGGTTGCACTCGTTTCCATTTCTGCACCTGTATCCCCAGCTGTTTCCTCAAAGAAGTCAATGGTTGAAAAATGTCACATTCCTCGACTTGCTGCCTTCCTCCTCCTGTGAACGGTATAACAAGTGAGAAGGTGGCCCTGCACTGATTTTATTCTGGGTATTCAAAACACAACTATTGCTCAAGGATTTCAGATTTCATGACACAAACAGTTTAAGTCAAATTGTCAACACATGCACTTGACTGTCAGTTTCAGTAAATATTGATTCTACAGCTGAACTGCACAGGCATATTAAAACCAAATGTATGCTCTCATGCAATGTCCCACTTCAGCCTTAAATCAACTAAAATTAATCTTAATCTTAATCTTAATCTCAATCTTAATCTTGATATGAGTTTCTTAATTGTGAGAATTGACCAGGCATGGTCTGATTTCCTGTGAATTAGCATACATACAAGCTGTTATGAAGAAAGACAAAGGTATCTTAGCACATACTCTTTTTCTATGTCTTACAAAAATACATTGTGGCTCATGGCAAGCAGTTTCGCCTTATCTGCTTTTTATTTTTAACCTAGAGTTGATAAACCAATTGAACACAGGTTTTAGTCAAAGACTCCACTAATGCTGTTTTGTTGACACATTATTAGCTCTTCAGCTTGGGAAAAAATAACTTTCTACAATGATAGAAATAAGCACTGGGTTTTCTTCTTATTTGAATGCTACATATAGCTTTAGTAAAAAGTTATCAAAACTATGACCACTAATATTACTCAAACTTCTCACACACTCCATAAAAAGTTAGTTTAAAGGTTTTGTATAAGAGTTCTTTGGACTTGGTCTTATGAAAAATTAAAATAAAGAAGGGAAAATGTTTTGTGATCTAAACTCCTAATTTTGGTATAATAAAAACACTGCTGATAATGCTGCCATTGTCTAATTGCTTTGACCTCACAACTATTGTGAAATAACAAATAACAAAATATGTACGATCATTTATAAAATTTGATTGTAGAAGTTAATAGATATAATTTAATTCTGTAAAAAAGAAAAAATAATTGAAATAACAATAAATAAATGAGAGAATTATAAATTTGAAACCTGAGTGAATTTTCCTGATTGTTTTTCAAAAGGAAAAGAGAAAGCTTAGAGGATATTCTTGGCTTATGTTTCTGTTTGGTTGGTTGTTGTTTCTCTTTTCAGATTTCATAAATTCTCTTAGTACTCTTTTTCTTTCAAATTTAAATCATTCTGTAGTGAAATACCTGAATACACTGACGTGTCTCATATCCTACTATCTTCTGATATTGTCCTCTGCTGGTTCTTTTATGTGGTGAGGGACAGGAACAGGTTGCCCAAAGAAGCGGTAAGTGCTCTACTCCTAGCAGTGTTCAAGGCCAGGTTGGACAAAGCCTTGGGCAACAAGGGCTAGTGTGAGGTGCCCCTGCCCATGGCAAAGGGGCTGGAAGTACATCAATTTAAGGTCCTTTCCAACTCTAACCATTCTAAGATTCTATCCTTACTAAGTTGAAATCAATAATCTTAAAATAGACAAATCTACCTTTGAGAAAATGCCAATATTCATTTCTAGCCAAAGGTAAAATGTGAACAAATATGATACATCTAGGAACTCAAATTTCACCTTTTAAACCTCTCTTTGAATTCTAATATAATTCAACATACACATTAAAAACTCTAGAAACATGAATTTGTATTTTAATTAAAGAATAATTACTGAACATACTGTTTCTCAGCAATATCAAATAAAAAATCCTCCTTTGAAATCAAAATATGGGTCTCTCTCAGATGGTTTTTACTTTTTACTCCAAAAATTTAAGGTTTGCAAATTTTCCACTCTGTGCTGTATGCTGGTTTTAAGATTGCTATTCTGTCTGTCTGTATCTAGTAGAAGGGAGAAATCAGAGATATGGTAACAGCAAATTATCCTGGTAATGATTTATTATTGTATTATGATAGCTCTCCATGCCTTACAAACTAGGAAAGTCTTTGTATGAATATCGAAGGACTTGATAACCAATGTTTTAATATTTTAAGACAGTATGTATATGAATTGTATTATTTTAGTTGTACTCATCTGTAAGAAAATGAGTGTTTGATTTTTGACATTTTTCACAGTTGCAATATAGTTTTACAGTGTGTGACTCATCAAGAGCATTTTAACTTTCACAGAATACATAGCTTGGTAACCATTAATCTTCATGTAACTGAGGATAAAAAGTTGAAGAAAGTTAGAAACGGATGTTTCAAATTGTTTGTGTTACAAGGTGTTCAAATCTGCACGTAAACCTGCTAATGGCATGCTATCATGAACAGAGATTCTACAGAATTCCAAATAAATTGTTTGAATAGCATTTTATCACCTTGTTGATCACACAGAAAACAAAGTTCCTAGCATAGAGTATTTTTAAGATCTTCTAAAGGTCTTAGACCAAAACTTAGAGTCCTAGGCAGGATTTTATATCTTTGTCTGTAAGGATCTCATTATTCCTTTCTTGCTTTGTACAGTCTATCAGACTTTCCTCAATGAGGACATGGTGACCACAGAGGAGATCTGAATAATGCATTCCTTCTCATCCAGAAAATGACTGACACATCACAAGTACACTAAAAGTTCATTCAGTATGAAGGGTGAAGTCTCATCAAAATCAATGGAGATGTGCCATCTTGTATAAACTGTTAATTTACCTCATGGCTTCCTTGTCTTCTTTTGGCTGGTGTAGATTGCCTTGAGACAGCCTAGCTCAGCAATGCCTCACAAGACTCTGGTGGGACATAATTATCAATAAATGGCTATATGCATATATAATTTAGGATATATTTTATTTTTTCTTATTATTTCCAGCTGTTCCTTAAACACATAAATAATTCCTCAAATGTTTGCTGCCTTCTATTTAAAATCCATTTGTGTTCGATTTTTTTAATTTTTTTCTTGTTTTTTAGAGTGTTTTTCAAATAATTGTCTTCTTGTAAGACACATACAATGCTCACAAGCCATGAGTGATTATCTTGGGTTTAACTGAGATTTGTAAATAATCTATGCCAAAAGAACTATTTCACTTTGTTGACAACAGAGCTAATTGTCAACAAAGAGGGAAATGTGCAAACAGGGACAGCATATTGAAAAACAGACTGCAATCACACAGGGAAGGATAGACTTAGATTACAGAAAATAAAATATGTTTGCAGAATAAATTGCTTGCAAACAAACATGATTTTAAAGAAAAAAAAAAACCAAACCAAACCCACAAAACCAGCCTCCCCTTTTTCCCCTCACCTTCTCCCCCTCCCCCCCCCCCCCGGCTTGTTTATAGTTCTAGACACACAATATTTGATGAAATAACCATCAGTATGAAATGTCATTAAGATAATTGGAAAATCTTTGGGAGAATATGAATGAGTCCAATCAGACTATCTGACTAAATCTAATAGGCTGCGATTGTTAACAAGATGCTGCATTGACCTAAGGAAAAATACAACAGAAACAAATAAATATGAATGTAAAGAAAACTTGGAATCTTAGTAGGATCCCAAGGCTGTATTTTACTCATATGCACATTCTTATGCTTCTGCTTTGTTACCATTAAATTTCATATCTCCAACACAGAGTGTCAGATAAATATTCCTCCCATGAGAGCTGTAAACACCAGCCTTTCTGAGTGATGGCAACTATGAAAGGTAGTTGAAATTAAGTGGTTACATCAGTTAATACAGAATGGATAAGGCATTTCATCCATGGCATATTGAAATGCAGAAGATAATTCATTATGGTGATTCCACCTGCTTATTCAGACATGCACCATTCCCATCCATCACTCATATGGGATTCAATAACAGCATAATAGAAAAAAGAAAAAAAACCCCTTATCAAGGTGGCATGGGGTCCTTGTCTAATGTCCAGCTAAGAGGAATGAACAAGGTCACAGTAGAAGCTAATTTGGCATGCCAATTTGAAAAGCACCACTGTGCTCACAGGTTTAAAAGTAAGTCATATTCTTCTTGACTGTATCCAGATGTACTCATGTGAAATCTCTGAAAAAATGTGTGTTCCTTAATGCTCTTATTAAAAAGGCACGCTGTCATTTCATCTCAAAGCTTGGGAAATAGAGCCCTGCTCTAATTTGTCAATCAAAGGACAGGTTGCTCCTGTCAGCAGTTCTTGTCAGGAGAAATGGAGTATATAGCTGCACTATAAACAGTAACAGTTTCCAAATGAGACTCCACCACCTGAATACCTGACAACTGCTTTGGCTCTTGTCATCTACTTTCTGTTACGTTCAAACCTATCACACCTTATGTAAAAGCGAATAGGTCGCCATGGCAATTTTATATCCCTGAACTTAATAAGACAGAGCAAAACATACATAATTTTGCATTAATATTCTTTTCATTGGTTTTTTCCTCTCTTGACTTGATAAGGGAAACACCGTCCATTAGATATAAATAGAAAAATATTTAGTAACAAACCTATTTTTTTCTTAATCCTTTGTTTGCCATGGAAATATTGTCTTTCACTTCAACTAGAATTAACGTATACTATATATGCATATACATGTTCTACTATTTGGAGAAAGATGATGAAAAAAGAAGCCTATGAAAAAAAACTTGCCACAGAACAGCAGTAGGTCAAGATTTATATTCAGCAAAAGGATTAGATTTTTAAAAATAGGATTTCCAAAAGGATTTAAAGGCATTAGACGCCATCTCTGATTGAATTTTACTCCCTTAGGCTCTTTGGAAAATTTCAGCCAAAATGGTTAACATAAATATACACAGAGAGGCATTTTTTCCTGCAGAAAAAATAAGATAATAGGAATACAACAGCAAGCTTTAGTGTACAGAGCAGCTGATAACTGATCGGAATAGAACAAGATTTTTCTTTTATGAACATACTGTAAGTACTATCTTGGTTCTCATTACCTGTGATACATAGATAAAAGGGTTTTCTTTAATTAAGAAGCATGCTAACTTAAATGCATCTAAGTAGCTTAATTTGTATGTACATTGCACTGAGTTTCCATTAGAGATGTCAGAGCACCTTTGCAGATTATGTTTCCTTTTCCTTTTGACTTCATGTGGTGGTTACAAACAGCACTTTTATTTGGGTTTTGAAAGCCTCTATGTCAGTCAATGAAACTTGAGAAAATAATTAAGAGGCTTTCAACTAAGATCAATATGCTAGTGGTCATGCATCCCCGTGTTATCTTCATTCATACTAATAATGGCTTTTGTTTCCTTTCTTTTGTGAGCATATCTTTTGCAGTGGTTTTATCAAGAAAATACATTTATTTCAACTGCTGTTTAACACACAGTTTTAATAAATTGGTGTCAAATGGACTAAATTTTCAAAATTTTAAAACTGTGGTATTCTAGTTTTCATGATATAATCTGTGTGTACCTATATAAATAAACTGACATTGTGTATTCTGTGCTCTTTCTTTTATAGGTATGGTGTTGCGTAATTGCATAGGACTACACTCATGCTCCGACTGTCATGTTTCCTAATTCTTGATTATTTTCTGTATATTCTTGCTTAACCCAGTTTAGTGGCTCTTCCTGTGTGCATATTTACCTCATTAAAAGCATTTTGGCTTCTTGCTAATAAAACAATAAATATCCCACAGAAGTATTAATGACAGCTACCTTGTTTATACACCTGAAAGCTATGAAATTCAAGAAGGCTTTCAGAAGAGTTTTATGGTCACCTGTGCATGCCATTAACGTACCACAGACACTTGTGGCTGTAGATCTACATATTACACTTAATGTCAGGAAGAGTGTTAAGATGTTTAATTATCAGTAGTGAATTTCCTTGCTGTGTCGCAGATACCACTGACCATTTGGAAAAACAGAAGAATTAAGTTCCTAAGTTGGCAGAGTTATGCATTCTTTCTACTTTCACAGTATAAACTGTTGGGAGGAAAATAAAAAAGAAATAAAAAAGAAAGTTTTTTTTAAAAAAAGGAAAAAGAAATAGAAGGACACAGCCTCAATATCTATTTCTTTAAGAAAAAAAGAAAATATGTATTAGAATCATAGAATAGTTAGGGTTGGAAAGGACCTTAAAATCATCTAGTTCCAACGCCCCTGCCATAGGCAGGGACACCTCACACTAAACCATGCCACCCAAGGCTTCGTCCAAATGGCCTTGAACACCGCCAGGAATGGAACATTCACAACTTCCTTGGGCAAAGCATCCCAGTGCCTCACCACCCTTACAGTAAAGAACTTCCTCCTTATGTCCAATCTAAACTTCTTCTGTTTAAGTTTGAACCCGTAACCCCTTGTCGTATCACTACAGTCCCTAATGAAGTATCCTTCCCCAGCATCCTTATAGCCCCCCTTCAGATACTGGAAGGCTGTTTCTCTTCTCCAGGCTGTATTCAAAATACAGTAAAACCAGGGTCAGCCTCTGAATACCATCAATTTAAATAAGACTGGCAGAAGATGGACTACAGTAAATTAAAGAGGATCTGCATGAAATATTGAATAGATTTTGATCATGGTATGAAATAGATATTATTTTATTTATGATATGAATTAATTAATTAAGAATTCACTTATGGGCCTGGCTACAAGGCCAGATAAAGCTGCAAGGCTACATAAAACTTCATTGCCTGCCTGAGGGTATCTCAATTATTATTCTACTTGATGGGGAAAATAGATGGATAGTGGGATAGAACTGCTGATGGTCTGTAATTTTGTTTTCTATCTTAGTGAGAAGTTAATAGACAAAGACAGAGGTGTTGCCCTAATCTAGTGTAAGTTTCAGTTGGTCAGAGTTTAGTTATGCTTAACTTCAACACTGGGGAACGCCAGTAATGCCATCAGAAACCACCTCCTTTCACCAGGCAGTTTGGTGCCCATCGTTTCCTTTTCTGAGGCAAAGATACTGTAAGTTGGCACTGGAGGATGAAAGGTACCTTGCCTAGAGCACTCTTTGTATACTCTATGTTGGAGCCTGTTGAGCCATGCTTTGAACTAGGGTGACAAAATTGAATGTATGGATATTTTTACTTACACACTTTTTTGTCATGACACTAGTGGCTAGTCAGCAGCGCAGAGGCTGTATGGGAACAAGAGATGAACAAAGGGAAAGGTCATAACATTTGATTTCCTTCTTGAAGTGGGAGCTAAACTCTTGGAACTGTAATAGATGGTATTTTGTGCCTAGAGTGGAACAGATTACATGGTAACAGGCATGATGATTAATCTTAGACTGTGTAGTAAATTAATTCAAAGGTGCAATAGAGATAAAAGTGTGGAGGGTTATGACAGATATATCAAAGAAGATTGCATTACATATTGTTATCTAACACAGAGAACTTGGGGGTGGTAAATGCAGTTACTGTTGAAAAGTTGTTGCCATATTTGGCACAAGAAAGATGTAAAACTCAAGTCCTGATATTTTCAGTCTTTGCAGTAAGTAGAAAATATTTTGATATGTCTTCCAGGGTGTTTGCACATTTAGATTTATTGCATGTGTGGAGATTTGCAAAGAATTATTTTCACCTGAACTGTGTATTTGCTTCTTGCATCAAATTTAGAGTAATTACACAAAATTAGGCTAATCAGAATCAGCTTTATGAAATATCATTCAGTATTGGAAGAAATATAGTACATCTATGAAAGATAGCTGTTTCTAAGCATGTTATACAGTATATATAGATAGTAATTTCTATATAGTGTTGTAAATTAAGATTTCTTAACCAAAGAAGCTGAGTAACAATGGATAAGCCTTTTTGAAGACTAGCAGAAAATAGCAATGATTGCAAAAATTCTTTCGATGGTTCTCATGTTTATGGAAACATCAGTGGGATGTTCCTGTGTAAATTTTAACATGCCTTTTTAAAGCAGTAACTGAATCATTTTTACTATTGATTTTCTTGTAATCAAACAGTTATTTCCCTTTTCTTTCAGGAGATATCTTTATAATACTTCTTTTCTTAGTAGTGCTAATGTCTGCCCACAATTTTCCTATGCTTATCTGGTATGGATTCTTGCTCAGGAACTTAAAAAGTTCTTCTGTCTACGAATTTAGGAGAAAACCAATTGGAAATATTATACTGGAAACCCACATTCTGTGTAAATCTGGACGCGACTTCATAAATGTTAAAATACATTTCAGGTTAGACTGACATGATACAACTTTCACAAAAGCATAAAAATATAGACAGAAGGTCGTAGGTCAGTCTCTAAAGTCAGCATTCTGGCTGAGAATGGTATGAAGATGCATTGCAGTGTGAAGAACCTTTAAATGATGGGGAAGTTGTTTCTACCTAGAATTGTCACCTATTTTTAGGAAGGAGCAGAGAGGTCAGAGAGGTAAAAAATATGTTTCTTCATCTTTTCTGTCTATTTCCAACATATTAAAACAGCTGCAATGTTTCTATTCGGCTCTCCAGCCTGATTCCATTCCCTGCAACAGAGTAGGTTTCTGTATCTTATGCACTAGAAAGTAAGGAGACCATTAGCCTAGTTTACAGTCCTAGTTTTCTGTGAGATACTTGTAAAGCTAGAGCCAAAAAAAAACCCAAACCAAAACAGAAAAAACCAAACCAAACAGAAAAACAACAACAAATAAAACTCAAACACCTCCCACCCCGCCGACCAATGAATAAAAAAAGAAAAAAAAAAAACAAAAAAACCAAACCCCCCCCCAAACCCACTATACCTCACTATTATCCAAATTCGGAAAATAATTGTGAGCGCAGATGGGGATACCAGGGGAGATTCTCATGAGAGCAGTTCTGAAGAGGTTGAGAAGCTGGAAGAAAGGAGCATGTGAGCTCTTACTAAAACCAAAAAGTAGACAGGTTCACAGGTGTCAATCCCCAACCCACAGACCTCAGCACAGGAAATTGCAAATGGAGTTTTTGCGCAAGCAGAACAAAACTTAAATAGTGTGTTTGTGAAGAGTCTCTCTGACTGGAGAAGATCGGATATTGTTAAGTGGTGAGGAAGCAAGAGGGTTTTGGGGCCCAGGAGTGGACAATTGGTCTATAACCTCCTGAGTGGCACGTTCAGCTGGAGGGTAGAGCCTGTGGAACCAGGAGACCCGGTCACTGTTTAAGAGAAAATGCTGTCTAAGTACTGATGGCCACCCTGGTAGATCCCAACCACCTCAGACCCCTCCTTAAAGGATTACCAGACACCCTAAAAATACTTGTTCAGCCTTTTAGAGAGAGAATTCAGGCAACCATCGAGCACAATCTGCAAGTGCCTCAGAAACCCCCGTCAACTTTTTGACTCGAGCGGAGATGGGACACAATAGTCACCCACGGCACTGGATCAGCCCAGGATCAGTCCAGATCCACAGTGTGGTGTTGGGAGGCTCAAGAAAGTCAGGCCAGTCAGTCACAAACCCTGGCCGTGCCATGCCAGTGGAATCCTGAGACGATCGGAGGCAGATCAGGAGGGATTTAACAATTCCCAAAGAAATGGTCTTTGGTGAAAAGCATTCCTGCTGGAGTACTGTGAACGGGGTTGCATGGTCAACCCACCGATCACATCCAAAAACTAGTGCAACTGCTAGGAGGAACAGTGAGGAGCACAGAAAGTCAGGCGACCTCCCACCCAATCCACCCACGGCAGCGACAATGTCTTTAAATGGTTAAAAAATTAGAAGCTATGGTTTGGGGCTGGGGCCACCCACTCTGCATAGTGAATACCTGTGGATGGGATGCTGAGGAGGAGCCCTACGGTCATATCTCTGTATGGCCAAAGCGAGTAAGTCTGGATTTTTAATTGATACGGGGCCCAAATTAGTGTTTTAAATATACAGCAAGTGGAGAAGATAAGAATTAAACCATCAAGGGAACCTATAAATATAGTGGAGGTAACTGGTGTAGTGGAAAAGTTCCCCTTAGGCTGAACACAATTCTGGCTACCGCTACCTGGGGAGAAGAGAATGACAGCTGTGGAAGTGGCTTTAAGTCCTCACAAGGGAAATACATTGGGATTTGACATACTAACAAACAAGCAGTGACGCCTACCCAATGGAAGCCTGTGGAGTTTTGAATGCAAAGGGACAGAAGTCACTCGTGAGGTTTTTGTAGACTGCGCTGTAGTACCACAATCTGGAACAACCTGTGTCTCAATATCCACTGTCACACGGGACATCTCTGAAGTTATTAAAGATCTAGAGAGCAGACACATTATAAGTTGTATGCACTCCCCTTATAACTCTCCAGTCTGGCAACTCTGTAAGGCTGATGGCTGGTGGTGTTCAACAATTGATTACAGGGAATTGAATAGTAATAATCCAAGCATAACCTCTGTAGTGACAACAATATCTGTTGCTGCCCAATCCTGGATAGCAACTGCAGATGTTAAAGGTG
>JBCJKH010010738.1:0-23509 GCA_039877255.1 Loriculus beryllinus | reverse complement strand
GGTTCAGACTTAAACAGGGGAGGTTTAGATTGGATATAAGGAAGAAATTCTTTACTGCGAGGGTGGTGAGGCACTGGAATGGGTTGCCCAGGGAAGCTGTGAATGCTCCATTCCTGGAGGTGTTCAAGGCCACGCTGGACAGCCTTGGGTGACACGGTTTAGTGTGAGGTGTTCCTGCCCATGGCGAGGGGGATGGAACTAGATTATTATAAGATCCTTTCCAACCCTAGCTATTCTGTGATTCTACGATTCAATAAATATCTTTATAAAAACATATTTATATTTCAATTATTCAAATATAATTAAGAGATGCTCTTCAGCCATTGTTAAGCAAATTTTCCACAGTCCTTATTTTCTGAGAAAGGAACACGTCACTCTTCAACTCTGAGCCCAAAAGACAAAAATATCCATCACATTCATATAATCCCATTTTTCTCCTTATCCCTGATCTCTTCATGAAGTGTGAACAAAACCATCTTTAACTGATACCAGGAAATCCATACCAGAGTCTTTTAAGACCGTACTTTTAAGATTCATATCAAACCTGAAAGATCTAAAATTAATACCAAAAATTCCCCTCTGCACTGCCTCTTTCCATTTGCACATCCAGCCTGAGCTGCCCTGGTCTCTCTGGGAACATTTTTATTGTGAAAAATAGATTCATCTATTCTTCTTAGTGGCAGGAAAAAAGTCTTTGAAAAATCAGTAGCTGGAACAAATGAAGGGATTCATTCAAGATCAGATCCCTCTTTTCAAGAAGTAATGAGCAGCAGTGTTGCGACAGACAGGCAGATGCACAGTATAAGGGGACTTCTGACTCAACATTCAATTACATATAAAGAAGCACAAAGGAGAGAAGACATTTAGAGAGGAGTGTAATAACTTTGAGGCACAACATTGACTCAGTCTTTACACTTTAAGTTTGGGATAATGTAACTGCAAATTTCTATTAGAGTTGCTAAAGAAAAGTGGCTAAATGAATGCTAGGCTTCTTTTTGGATTTAGATATTGGATCCCAGAATGAGAACTTTTAAGATAAGGGGGTTTATTTATATTAGTTCACATAGTTTTGGTTGTCCCTTAGGGTCTTTAGGAAAGAGACGGTAGAAATAATATCAAAAGTACAAATGAACCACAAAGCAGATGATCTCTAACTTCTCATGCCACTATAAAGCAACAAGTAAATGGAACAAATAAGGCAATATGTTTTACAATTCATAAACTCAAAATTATTTGGGAAGATGGAAGGATGGAAAACCAGATACCCTTGCTGTTATTTAAAAGCTGGCTTTCTAAGGGTAATGCAAGTAATACTACATGTATAATATATGCTAAACCATGTTGTATCACCCAAGGTCTATTAAAATGTAATTCTAGTGTCCAGATTTTGTCTTCCTCCATTGCTGCTGGTGTTTGTTTTTGTAGAGACTTGACTTGCTACAGTATGCCCCTACTGATCAGGGTCCCTTGAGAAACTTAATTCCTCTATTTTTATAGTTTTCTCTGGTTATTCATGTCTGAAAACATATTTCAACCTTTCAACCTGTAGCACATATCGCATTTCACATGCATGGGAAACAAGAATGTATTACTTTAGGGGGATGTCATTTTTTCCCTTCCGCCCCAGTTCCTTTATTTGACTAAATAATTTCTTTATCTGATCAGCATTACAGTGAAGTTTTGCTGTGTTGCCACAGTTTCTACGCTCATGAGGTTAAGACTGCTAATGGTATCACCAACCACGGCAGGACACCACTGACCATAGCAGGACTTCAGCATACTTCCCACACACAATGAATGACCCAGCATCCCAATATTTCACAGTACTAACATTATGCAATTAGCTTAAGATAGGGATACATTGATAGAAAACTGGAGGAAGCGTATTCTACTTCAGATTTTTGATGACTGATTTGCACCCCATGCTGTGATGAAGTGCTGGATGCTGACATGCATCAAATCAAACAGCACAGAGTTAAAGCTGCATGACAGCTTAAAAAAAAGAAAAGGTAGGAGAAATAAGTGATTCTTCATTTCCAAGGACTTCCGTGTCTTATCTTTCCCGAAGATTGCTACAATTATTACTTCCCTGGGATGTCTTGTTTGTTTCCACCAGACAGAAGTAATACAAAATTATGTAAATGGGCTTTCTTGAAGTAAAGAATCATGGACCAGTCAATAATGTTTATGCATTAAGAAAGGGCAGCTCCTCCTGGAAGAAATAACACAGGGAGCCGATCATAAGTAAACATTTCTAAACAGACAAAGGGCTGGTCCCTGCAGCACAATATATTATCATATTTCCACATAATTAGTTTGTTTTCCACTTGAAATCAGAAAACGATTCGACATCGCATTCTGTGCCTCAGGATGGTGCATACAGCACAATTCTCATGTGCAGGTTCATATGTTGAATAATTAGTAAGAATTAATCTGTTGAAATTAAAGTTTGGAATATTATGGAACTCATGAATACTGCATGGAACAATCAAGTAAATTAAACCAGAAACAGAATTTAAGAAGCCAGACAATAGCAGATGACTGCTGGCAATCTGTTTTTTAATCAGTGCATTACAAGCCAGAGGGATGAATATTGTTACTGGTTTTGGAAACTAGTGTAAAGCGTTAGCAGGCACAATAAAGATGACTTCCTAGGTAAGCACATTTTTATTGTACTTGTTAAAGACGAGCACTTCAAAAAGGACCTCCTAACTGAGACATGCATCTGCTCTCCAGGATGCTCAGATCAGAAAAGATTTGATTACAAAGGGTCTTGTACTCACGGTCTGACTGCAAGTGCACTAAGGACTTCAAGAGCTCCATCTCTGTTCATTTTAAAGTTCTATTTGCCTATCTAGAGAAAAAAAGTGTAAGTTTCTTTTCAGTTCCTTTAAAAGTAACAATGGAGTTGCTATAAATCTCAGACAGCATGAGTCCCTTGCAGCAATTTCTTATTTTTAGAATTAAGAACAGTTATACCTTAGTTTAATTTTATTCTAAATCCATCTCACCATTATAAAGATTCTAATTATTTTTCTCTTGCTTTACTGAGAAGAAAACACTCATCATGTCTTAAAGAAAAAAAACTGAGAGCAGTAAGAAATCCGATAAAGACTAGGTTGATTCATGCTGAAACGTGTATATTCCTTCCCTTGAAGGGAAGAGCTTTAAATCTACATGCACACTTGACTTTTTCTGTTCTCTATGATCCTGTTAAATTGGAAGAGGTTTCCAGATCTATTTGAAAAATGGCCACTACAGTTAGCTGAAACTTCAATCTTGAAAATGAATGAATGGAGCTGGTCCAGTACATTGGCTCTGGACCAGTCTTTAAAATACAGCAGAACAATGAATAACTGAATTCACAGCCAGCTGGTATCATAGTTGGGCAGTGAAAGTGTCAAAATATTAGTGACTTTTTTACATTTGTCAAAATCATTGCCAATATGGGAAGCATGGGCAGCTTGCAAATGTGAATCTTACACCAAAATAGTTTCAAGATCTTGCCTTAAGAATGTGAGCACAGCTCCTGGTTTTATATCACTCATCACGGGAAAGGCGAAAGGGAATAAAGTATCTTTTACTTAGAAGATAAAAGCTATTATTGATTTATCATCAAACATCAACTACTAATGTGGTTGAGTGATGCTATATGCCCTGCAGCAATAGTGGATCAACCAGCATTTGTGTGTCTTATTTTTTGAAATCTAAGTCTGTTCAGTCACTTCTAGAACGCAGCATGTGAGGTCTCATGCAATGTATAAAATTCATATCTGTGTATACATACACACACGTAGTCACACAATGTAAAGGAGAAGGAAGCAGAGTTTGGCCATGTTTCAGCTACAGGAGAGAAAAAGAAAAATAAACATATGTTAGTGGAGTCTGACACATCTTTCTGCTCCAATAATTTGGAAAATGTTTGGTTTATTTTTAAAACCAAAGTTTGCTGGCGTTCACTGGATGCTGCAGTTGAGATACTTTCACTCTTTTTGAAAGGAAAAAAACATCTACATGACCAAGTTCTCCGCTGCAGGAGAACAGGAAGTCCTTGTATTTGTGCGCTGAGTTTGTTCTCCAGCAAGATGCTGGGTAGTTTTTAGTGTCTACTCTCTGCTTACTGTGCATGTTCTTACCCTCACTGACACAGATTTGTTCAGGTATCAGGACTTCAAAAGGAGCTACAATTAGAGAGTTTTGGGCACCCTAATCTGCTGGCTTCTTATTGATGATCTCTAAAGGCCTGATGTGCAAAATGTGTGAACAATTAACTCTTGTGACCAGTTATATTAGCATCTATGGAGCTAATGAACTTACGAACTGCAGCACTCCATTACATGCAGATGAATTTGTGGAAGGACAATGCAAAACCCCCCAGTGATGTGTTTGATACACATATCAAAACACAACTCTTTAAGGAACAGCAAATACCTCTTATTTTTCTTCATTAAAAAAGAGACTCCTTTCTAAAGCAAACACATACATATACAGATGAATATTTTACATAAGCAAATTCATTGAAGAGATTAAGAGAAGCTTTTTACTCTCTGCACCCAAACACCTAATCTATTCCCTCCTCCCTCTTTAGAATATAGTAGTTAAGCAAATAATCTCGTTATGATTCTTTATTAGTTTTATACAGAAAAAGCAGGAACCACTACTATTATCCCCTACTCCTCTGCAATGTACTTGTTTCAGCAAAGTAAGGCTTGAGCTGGAAAGTTTCCCTAAGAAGATTTTCATTTCCCATCTTGTCTGATGCAAAGTAAAGTGTATGCCAAGTGCCACTGACCTTAACTCTCCTGAATCACAAATATCTGATGTGATATATAGAAAACTTTGATGTGTAGATATGCTAATCAGCAGAGAAATGTCAAATTTGCATACATTTCAAGTGACCCAACAATATTTACCTTAGAGCTAAGATTCATATTTTTCTGACAATTGCAGCATTGAACAAGTGACTCATTTAGCATATCTAAGCAGCATTATGTCACAGGGATTTACCTCAGAGTTGTTTGAAAGCATCAAAAAGATGAACATCACTGTCTGAAATTAACAACAAGCCTAATTTGATTTGACAAATGATGTTGATTTAGATAGGGTCACTAGCTATTGAAGATGCGGAGGACAAATAGTGCCTTGAAGCCTTGATAAAACTGAATATTTAAGCAGTTCATTATGCAAATTTGCCCTCTACCTGTCAGTAGCGACTAAAGTATAGGGTTAGAGTGCTGGGGAGGCTCTGTGCTAAGGAGACAACTGGTATGCATGTACCTGGCTTTTCTTAAAAAAACAATTCCTTAGACACTTAGGAAGTGGATGCACATGAGCGTTGTCCTCCCCAGGTTTGGCAGTGACAAAACAGACAAGAGCTTGATTCTGAAAACTTTCAGCATCAGTGCAGAAAACTTAACTTTACCAAGAGAGCAGGTGGACATGGACAGTTGTTTACTGCATATTCAAGACCTCATTCCCCATCCCTTCCTCACAAGCCACACATCCTAGGAGCCCAGTGGATTTCAGTGGAGCTATCTGCACAAACACTGCTGCTGCTCAGGTTGAGGATGCTGGACAGACTCAAAGATAGGATCCCATTCTTAACAGCCTGGGAATCAACAAAGGTCCAGGTTGCTTTACAGCTGTGTATAACACCTACGCGTATGCCTTCGCACTCACTCCCAATATCACTTGGCCAACTGGTATCCAAGAGCAGCAGAAAGAAAACACCGCCCAAGAGAAGCCCTTTGGCTGTGAAAATACACCTTGAGATATTACTGCCCATTCAGAATAAGAGCATTTTAACTCTCAAGGTTCCATTCTATAATAGCAAGCAAACATAATTACATCAACTTTGTGTAGTTCTGGACAGCTGAGAAGACAAGTTGTACAGAGGAAGTAAATGCATAGTAACAGATAATTTTGAACTCAATATGGGTATTTAAGTGTTCAGGAATAGTTAACAATTGTGCTAATAAACATTAATTCCAAAAGCAAGTGCTACAGAGTACCTTAGTTATACAACAGCAACTCCTTAAAAGGTATTAACATCTTTCCCCCCCGCCTTCTATACACACACTATGGCTTTAAATGTTTGGTATACTTCAATTTATTAGCACACTGCATGATCACTGGTCAGCAGTTATTAAGATACCTCACAGTACAGTAAATGTGATTATGCTCTGCTTTACAAATTACTTGTTGTAAGGTACCTTCCACTGTTTTTCCTCAGAGCTCAGAAAAGGCCTTTGGTATAACTCAGGCCAAATTTTGATGCAGTGCATTTAGAGATGTGTATGAAAATGTCAGTTTAAGTACTGGCAAGTAGATAGCTTCTGTCTGCTGTTACAGTGTTATTTAATTAAAGTAGTATGGGAAAGCAACCACAATACAGAGAGCAGATAGAAGAATATGTACTGAAATTACATCCCAGGAAAGCCTGTCATGGGATGAGGTCTGCAACCCATGGGGCAGGGTGCCTGTGCAGCAGATGAGCTATGCTATGACCACAGAGGGGTCTGCACTGGAGTACCCCTATAACCAGAAGTCCTGGTGATGTTGGTACAGAGGTCAGCCAAGCCAGACGTGATTCAGGAGTGGAGCTGCTCTATATCACAGTCCTGTGCATGAATACAGAGTCCCCACCAAGAAATGGTATCTCCCTGGGCCCTGGAACCAGGGAAATGTTTATACCACACATGGTAGATTTGAGCTAAGGTATATAACACCACACTGTGTGGACTTCCCAGCTCAGGAGTTCATTAGCACCCATGAATCCAAGCCAAAAGCATCAAACCTTTTCTGTTTTATACTTTTATCATACAACCTTATTGACTCGTTTACATGTGTTTTGGACTATCTCTGTTTTCTTTATCCAGGTTATCCCATCTCCCCCTTGCTGGTCAGACTAATTGAGAGATGCCTGTATTTACCATTTCACCGGATCTGAAAAAACATGCCTTGTGAGCAATCTTGATTTGTTTATAAACTAAATCCCTAACTCTGCTGAGCTTGTAAGTTCTTGGCTAATTGCTCTCATGTCCATGAAATGGGAGAAACCCAAGTCTGAAATACATGGAAACAATTAGGGCAGAAGGAAAAAACAGGAAAAAAGGCTTTCCCTGTAAACAGATGTCCATGCCAAGATACCCTACCTAGAGCAACTGGCACGTGGTATGTTTGCAGATGGATCCACAGTAGGATCTAGCCACTTATATTTAGCATGCAGTGTTATTTGTTTTAGCTAGCCAGCTAGCAATAGGCAGGAGTTGGAAGGAGAACCTAGCATTTTCGCACCAGTATCAACATCCCTCCCACACTAATCACATACCTTAACCCTTAATTATAAAAAATGTGGCAGCCATTACAGGAATATCCCCTTTTTTCCTTCACAATTAGAGACACAGGAAAGTTGCCTTAAAAAAGTATAGGCAATATAATTTTTAATGTGCTATTTTGTTCATAGTCCTTTTTATTTTTCCACATGTGAATGAAATGTCAAAAGAAATACAGCAAAGTGTTACAGGCTGTTTCATTATGTTGGTAATTCCCACTGCACACATTTGCTGTAAACTATGGTTAACATGCATGAAATAATTCAACAGTCTGAAGGCCAGGAGGGATCATTTGTGCATCTAGTCAGATCCTCGTCCAGGACCCATGCCACGGAATTTCCCTATGTTAGTCCACTATTTTTGCTCATGCCTTCTTACCAAGCTACAATGATATCAAGTCTTGACTTCAAGCCTACCAATGATGAGAAAAAATATCCTTTTCCTAGATAAGCTGTTCAGAGATCAGAATTAGTCACTGTACTTTCAATTTTTCCCCCACATGCATTGATTACAAAATCAGAATTGTCTTTGGACTGGACATAATTGTAAAATCATGCAAAAAACTACTCCCCAAAGCAAAAAATTACTGCCAAAGCAAAAGACTATTTTTTTAATGAAAATAAATCACTTGAAGAGAATAAGAGCACTGAAATGTCAGATAGACTCGGTCTTTGGGCTTCCATCCAAAGGGAATGGTTATACGTCTATGACCCCCAGAACAGGGTTAGGTGATCGTATTGACCCTTTCCACCCTAAAACAACCCACAAATTTACAAGCTATCACCTTGGAACTGTTCCTTTAACAAAGTGCTATTCAAAGTCAGAATGGGTACAAGTAGCTAATCCCTGCCAGGTTGATTATGATAGCCTTAACATTAAAGTTTCTTTCCTATAGAAACGCATTCTAACACTGATCTCCAAACCAGTTTGCCTTTATAAACCCAAAAGTCAAAATATCTTTTCCTATGAAAGGGTAGCAACTGAAGCCACTGTTATAATGGAAAAACTAAATGCTTAGTCAGTTATTTATATATTTGGATGCAGATTTCATCTTCACATCCTGCTGAACAAGCACCCCAGCAATATCTGTATGAAAATGAAAAGGCTACTTTAAAACATTTCAAAATTTCTGATTTATTGCAAATGTCATAATCAATAATTGAAAGAACTTGAAGGAGTGCGCATTTTGTTAAGATGAAAATCTCTTCTTCCAAGTGTCATGGTTTAAACCTAGCCGGCAACTAAGCCCCACACAACCACTCACTCTCCCCCAGTGAAATGGGGGAGAGAATCAGAAGAGTAAAAGTGAGAAAATTTGTGGGTTGAGATAAAGACAATTGAATAAGTAGAGCAAAAACTGCTCACACAAACGAAGCAAAACAAGTCATTCACTACTTCCTATCAGCAGGCAGGTGTTCAGCCATCTGCAGGAAAGCAGGGCTGCATCACAGGTAACAATGACTTGAGAAGAGAAACACCATCACTCCAAATGTCCACTTCCATCCAACCCCTCCCCCCTTCTTCTTTCACTAGCTTTATATCCTGAGCATATCATATGGTATGGAATCTAGATTTATAGAATAGTTTGGGTTGGAAGGGAGCTTAAAGCTCATCCACTTCAAAGCTCCTGCCATAGGCAGGGACACCTCCCCCTAGAGCAGCTTGCTTCAAGCCCTGTTCAACCTGGCCTTGAACACTGCCAGGGATCGGACATCCCTTGTGTCAGCTGGGGTCAGCTGTCCTAGCTGGGTCCCTTTCCCAGCTACTTCTGCACCCCCAGCCTAAACACTGGTGGGGTGATAGGAGGAGAAGGAAAGGCCTTGCTGTGTGTAAGCTCTGCTCTGCTATTGTCAAAACAGCTGAAATTGATCTGCTGGGAACAACAGTTTGCAGCACAAATCCAAAACATAGCCCATACTATTAAGAAATTAATAGTCTCAGCCAAAACCAGCACACCAAACATTGCTATTCAGGCGTCATTAATTTTGACTGAAAGTAAGTATGCGGGATTATTTTTCTAAATCAGTATTTTCAGAGTAGATAGTTTCTTTTGGAATCCTCTTTTGCCATAGGCCGGATTCTCCAAGTCATGCTAAACATACCCATTAGTATTCACTAATGTACATACTACCTCTGAACAATACCTGACATATTTCAGGGTACCTTATACAGTTACCCTAATAGCTCAGTGTTACATCTTCAAGCATAGGCAGGGTAGGCAGATGACTAGTTACTCAGGCTTAAATAGTAAGAAATACGTGATTCCTTGCCATTTCTGGAGCTGTTCACATGATAAAATGTAATTCTATAGAAATGCGAATAGCAGTAGCTCATCTGAGCATCTCATAAGGGATGAAGTTTGAAATACACCATATTTATACACTGAGTTTACAGCCTCCTTTAAACTTGCTTTGTGAAGCTTAAAGGACTGTGATGGCTTGTGAATAAATACAGGTAAACAAACAGCTTTTATTGTTAGAATTCATGCTTCCTTACTACAATTTTTAAAAGGGAGAGAAAAAAAAGGATGTCTCAATTGTAAAGCAGAGAACAATCAACTGAAGAATACCAGGAGGATGAACAGCAAGCAGTGGTCTTCAGAATATTCCTGGAATGAGTATCATCCTAGTGACTGGATTGCAGCCAAGAATTTTTATTCTGTGTTTTTAAAAATGCATAGAGTAGGGCAGTCATAAAATAATGTTTTGTCTCTGGAATATGCTGGAGAAAAAGCCAGATATGATTAGACTCTGACATGGACATTCATCATGGCCCAAGCCGAATCAGTTATTAATTCTGAAGGTATTAAATATGGAATGGGTTAGTGTCTAACAAGTCTCCAATATTATTCAATAACTTAAATGTTAGATTGACTGAATTTTAAGAGACATCATCCTGTATATGAAGTTGTATGAACTCAACCAAGCAGCACCCCCAGTCCTAGCCTTACAGAAACAAACTCTATGGGGACCTCTACCACTTTGACAAGATGAAGCTGAAGGCACCAGGATTATTGTCATTAGCATGGAAAGAGCTTCCATGCATACAGCAGAAGATACACAAAAAATCATAGAAGCTTCTATTTTTGGTAGCTTATTATGCAGTGGCTCCTGCCTCCTGGCCAAATTGACACCTTCATCTGAACACTGCTGTAATCACATGGTTGGGATACTATCACAAGGGTTCAACACGTCCTCCACCTTTGTTCCCTAGGACCTTTATAAGGCTTCTTTTCCCTCATTCCTCAAATCTCCTCTGAAACACACATGCCATTATTTCTGCTATCCCACATACTCCTTCAGGAAGTTGTTCACTCACATGCACTGATTCATGTAGGTGCTAGCATTATTATCTTTACAGCCATTTGAAACCCAGCAATACTTATTGTAATGGTAGTGGGAGCACTGAAGTTGTAACATCAAGTCACTTCCACATATTCTGTATCTAAGTGTCATTGCAGTATTCACTGCAATGTTTGTGCTGTATGAAAGAGAAAAGCAGAACAGTCCAACTGTTCATCTGCACCATCATCACAGACATTCGCTTCTTGAGAGGAGTAAGGCTATATGTATCTCATGCAGGTACAAGAATTCTTAAGGACATGCACCATCCTAATAAAAGATTTCAGGATTTTTTGCTCCTAAAAGAACTCCTGTAAAAAAAAAAAAAAAAAAACAACAAAACAACCCTTACATTCAGGAGGTAAACACATCTTTATAGGCTAAGCAACCTGCTAAATGTGGATTAATGTGCTTCAGTTTTCAGAACAAATGCATATCCCACAAATAAAGACAAAAAAAAGGTTCCCAGACAGACAGCTGTCTGCTTTCTTGAAGTCCTAACTTAGACTGTCTTCAGAAACAGAAAATAGAAGGAAAAAACCCAAATGAGTTTGGGTCTTGATTAAGGGTCTCTGTCAAGTGGTGGCAATAGCAGTCGTAATACAATATTGGTGGTGAGCAAAGTCACCAATGGAACTCATTGCACTGTTTGCTACAGGAGCAGAGAAGGGAAAAGCCTTGTGCAGTAGGACTTCCAGTCTAAAGCCATACCTTAAAAGTTATGGAAAGTACACAGTGGCAGTCGCCATCCTATGGACACCCCAGGATCTGACTTGATTTTTAGGGAGTCTTGCTTTGAAGACAGTAAGAGACTTCCTGTATTGCTTTTAATTCCTTATTTGTAGGGAAATCTCCACAGTAGAGAAATGTCCTTTTCTTTCCTCCTCCCCCCACTTCCTCCTGCCAGAAGTATTTTCTCAGAATGGGAAAAGCCATACACACTAACACCGCCTCAGACTTCATTACCAGAGGAAAGTGCCTTTTGAACCATGAATTACTGATACTGGCGATCATTCGTCAGAAAAAGCCTTCAGCTTTACCTCTGACATTCAAAGTTTTGTGCATTTCAGTAAGCATACATGTATTTAACTCACAGAAGTAGAAAACAAGTATTTTCTTATGCCTATCCAATGCAATAAAGAAGATAGAAGACGACAAAGGAATATTTATGTTGTTCTGTGTTAAACTGAACTGAGAAGTTCTGATTTTTCCTTTCAATATTAACAGTGTAATAGTAAAAACATGGATAGATTCTCAGTATTTCTCCTGTCTTCAGATTAAGGCTGTGGCTGTGCAAAATCTATAGCATTTAACTGCAGCAATGTTCAAAACTGGTTTGATTAAATACTTGCTGGTTCTGTGTACTGCCCCTCATTTATATGATCAGAAGCTGGTTTTGCTTCACCCAGTAGATATCAGATCGGCTCAGCACATGGAATGCTATGCACAAAGAGGGAATCCTTACTTAACTCCTGCATAGCCTCTAGCTTATTAAAGTTAGAATAGGGTAAAACAGATCACTCTCAAGCCAGATACACCTAAGTACATACATATAAGAAATTCTCGAGCCAAACTACATTAAAATCACTCTTCCTCAGAACAGTGTAAGTTTGCTTCTAGACATGGTCGACTAAAAATTGCTGCACTGTTTTACACCATTTCGTAGTACTTTTGGGCAAGCAGCTCATACATCCGTTGTGTGGCTAATATTAATGACAGAGCTGTAAATCCCCCACAAGGGACTTTGTGGAAGTACTGATATATCCATTACCACCACAGGAAAGTGCCGCCAGGCTCTTCTGCAATTACAGCTTCTTCAAAGTAAAAGTACATCATTTTGGTCTACAGAGAGAAGCCGTGAAAACCAACATGAGAAAAGACTGGCTGATATGTCAGAAGTCCTGGTGCCAAGGGCATGAGCACATTGGCAGTCAGGCATCCTCACCCAGGTCCCACAGCAGCAGAGAAGAGCAACTACCTCTTCCTATCCCCTCCATCACTTTCCGCTCCTCTTCTTTGTTACATCCACCTGCCCTTTTGTAACTCATGCTTCCCCAACACCCCAGTCATGCCTTCCCTCTACACAGCATTTCCATCCGTAATTCTCAAAGCATTTTGAAAAAGGCAATAAACAAGCTGCTTCCTCTGCCCAAGATAACTCAGAAGGTCAGGGCTGAGCCCAGGAACTGAGCTCAACCTCTCAAGACCTGCACCAAGGATGGGACATGCTGTACCACCCACAGACACCTGTTAGGAACACCACAGCCCAAGTAATATCTGGGCTGTTAAAGGGTGCTTGAGACTACTCCTAATCAAGTAAAAATAATGAAAACTATTTTCTGTCCATTTGAGGCACTTGCAAATTACCATTCACTGTCATATCTAAGTGCCAAGCACTATCAGACATACTGACAGGCTTTGAAGGCTTCCAAGATGAGGTGGTATTAATACAAGCCTGCATCACTACAGTACTACAAGAATTATACACTGGATACTTAAATCTTGACCCTTTAATTGCAATCTGATTTCTGATAATCAGTAATAACAAGCTTTGCATGGAGCAAGACAGATGTGAAAGGGTCATTCAGCTCAGCATCATCACATCCTTGTATGATAATCCAACAAGAGCACAACATAAGGACACTGTGCTCATGTCCTGCAACTCAAAGGCTGTAGGGGGTACCACACGAGATTCAGGAGTATGTGGCTCTTTCTGAATAAGACTATGGCTTTCTGCCAACATGAAGTTCAGCTGCATCTTGGTTATGGTGAAGGTTGTATTTCAGACCTGTTAATAATGTGCTATAGCCTGTCTAGAATCATAGATTAGTTTGGACTGGAAAGGACCTTCAATAGTCATTTAGTTCAAACTCCCTGTAATGAGCAGGGACATCTTCACATCTACCTCTGGTCTAGTCCCTGTATTGTAAATAATTAAGGAAGAAAAGCTGCCTTACTCACATGCATGGAAAAAAGGCCATCCACACCCCTGTTCACTGCCAGAGTACCAATCAAAATGCATAAAGTCTCTAAGGGGTAATTGCTACCAGAGGATGGGAACTTGGGACATTCAATGTCTGTGCCTATCGCTGCCACACAACTGTATTTGAAGGAAATTTGCACATTTAAGTGGCCATTTAAGCGGAGAATCCTTTATTCAGAGGAAGTACAAAATAAAAACCCGCAGTTTGCCACCTAGACTCACACTCAGATGCTGGATCCATGTTTGCACAGTACTGAGCCTTGAGAGGATTCAAGGAGCTTGAACTCATTTTGAGCACACAACACTAGCTTCCATACAAGACTGAATGTTTTCCACTCTCAGACATAACCAGCTACTGTTGAAAGAGAACTACTTTGGACCAGGATAAAGGGTTAAGAAATGCTATTTTAGTTTCTGAATACTCTAAGGTTAGCAAAATTCAGGTTATAAGTCCAAGTTGATGATTCCCTAATCAAAGGGTACTTGATCCTTGTCTAGTTTGTGAGAAAATTCTGTCAGCAAGCAGAGGCAAAAATCTTCTAGGTATTATAAGTTCTTACATTTTCAGCCCTGTGACAGAGAGATAAGTCACTACATATCAGAAAAGCTTCTTTATGAAAGCTGAATGAATGTGTGCTAGTAAGCAAATACTTCTCAAATAAAAGTATTTTTTCACCAGACTGAAATCAGTACCTGCTCTATCTTAAGAAATCTGACCAACACTTCATTAATAGCAGAGCCGCAAAGGGAGAAGATATGCTTCATGAAGGATTTCATTATTTATTCAGAGTAAAGGCTAAACCCCAAAATGTGTTCGCCAAGAAAAATACTTTCAAAAATTCACCATGACATTTCACCAAAAATATTCCATGACATTGTTCTATTTTGCATTTTGATTTGAGTTTCATTGTATAAGCAGCTTAATTTATAAGTGTCCAAATGAAGCATTTAGACATTACTAGAACATTCCTCGTTTCATCACTAAAGGAAATATACAAATGAGTGAAAATTTACTAGTCAACTTGCTTTCAGGAATTTCCCAGTTTGACAGAATTGCATGAAACTCAGCTACTCGGTGCTTACCCCCCCAGCAATATCTGATCAGCCATCCTACTTGATGGCATCTATAATGTTTCTAATCCTCTTTCCATTCTGTAGACATGGATCAGAAGCACTTTTTTCCAGCAGCATTCGAAGCAACAAATACATCTAAAGAGCCTAAACTTACCCTACTACAACATGCAGCTGCCTAAACCCACGCAGAACAGGTGGAAAACATCACCAGCACAACATACTTCTGTATCTATGGTATTCTGGACAAGATACTGAGTACAGGATAAAAGGCAGTGCCCCAGTGCACTCTCTCCCACCTGATTCAGATCTTAATTAAAAATGGGAACAGGGTTTTGGGGCTTTTGGGTTTGGGTTGGTTTTTCTATTTTCATTTAATCCAGAGAGTAGTCTTTCAATTCACACATTACAACACCCAAGCTCAGAATTAAATGCATCTGCTGGCAATCCACCGGCTGTGTGTTTATGGAATGAAGGCTGATGCTGTAAGCAAGGGGTCACCAGATGGCTATTTCTTGCTGGCAGACTAGCTTAACTCAACCTTCAGAGAGCACTGTTGTGTCCTACACAGCCCAGCATTGCTGAGCTTCAAGGCAGAGTAGAAGATGGATTATTAGGTCAAACACTTACTTGGCTGAAGATCATTGTGGAAATATTTACTATGGCCAATTGGGGCATATTGCACTGGGCAAGGATGTGCTATAATAAGCACATTAAATGTCACATGCCAAGGTCTGACAAAGAGGGGTGAAGAACATCAGTTAACCCTCCTCTATTTTTCCTGGGTAACCACACAAGAGGCTTACAGAGCTTCTGCCCATACCACATCTAAGCTATTGGAAATCAGAAACCTCCATCCCCCAGCTCAAACCACTAGCCAGATCCACCCCATCTGATTCAGTTGCAGTCAGAAAGAAATCCTGACTGAACTACATAGGGTTAAGCACTGGCCAAAATATCAGCAGAAGCAGGAGGCTTGGGTGCTTTGAAACTCTGTTCAACATATGTCTGAAGGATTTTTGGGACTGCACAGAACTGTAGTAAAAGAAAAGATTGGCAAGGCAGATGTTCGTTGTTTACTGACCCCTGATGAAACCTGCCCTTTCCTTTACCCATTTGAGATGTTCAATAGATACATTGGTGCTGATTTTTAAGCCATGTGCTGCCAAAAATCTGGTGTATTTCTACGTCCCTGAGAGTTTGAAAACAAGAAGTACACTAGACTAGTGTGAAAACACACTTCCTTATGGCAGGTTTATAAGCTGATCACTGGAAATGAATTTCTTGCAAAGTAACATGTTGAAAACCATGACAGGCTCATTGACAACAAGCAAAGCCCTCACATTTCTATCTCAGGAAGAGGGTCAGTTTGCAGAGCAGGCACCAAGCGATTGTTTATTGGAGCTTTTGCAGAAAAAAAAAAAAAAAAAGAAAAGAAAAGAAAAAAAAAAAAAGAAATTTTGCCTTCCGGGTATTTATGTGGAAAAAGCTGATACTGTCACAAACACAAATAACACAAAACCCGGACTGTGAGAACTCCCAGCTACATCCAAGCTTTCCTTTCCACGCCATTTTTCTATACGGCTAACGTGGCAACATTGGAAGCCGAGCCAGCATGGTGACACTTCTGTCTTTGGAAGAGGCTAGCATTTTGCTTTGCTTGATATGTTTTTCCCTCCCACCTGTCAAGCATGTCTTATCCAAGAATATTTCCCAAGTAGCTGAAGAGATAGAGATGCAGACATGGCAACAGAATAACGAAGATGCTTTCTAGAGCAGCTTCTGGGACAGCAGCTAGCAATAACCCTCAGGACTCTCATTCATAGGAAGCCAACACCATGGTGGTCCCAGATGGAGTAACTCAGCATTCATTAAGCCACAGGCACTATTTCTGTCACATATCCACCCCCAACTTCTAGTCACACTTAGCTTCCACTCAAGTTATCAGGTCTTGTGACTGCAAGAAGGTAACCACACAACACAGGTAGTGTTGTCAAGCTGTTGTAAATGGGGCACAGCCCAAGATCTAAAACCTTACAGACCCAAGTGCATTAACTAATATCTTGGCATCACAATAAGAAAGCCACCAATATACATGCACTCAATCTAGTGCATCAATACCACAGGACCAATAAACTCATTCAAGTACACACAACAACTCTGATCTTGTGCTGTGCAATGTGCAATAGTCTTAGTTTCAGTATACAGTGTCTGAGTAGCATAACAAGGTCCACAAAGGACGACCAATATTGGTAAACATGGCATACAGTGTTCAATATTATGGTGTGCATGCTGCAGACGGATTAGCATTCTTCAATAATACTAGATTAAATAAAGTACCCTTCTATAAATTATGGAACTGATGAATAGTTGCTCTTGAGATCTAGACTGGCTTATTTTACTACCAAAAATCTTTCTAGCAGGTGAAGGTTCCTCTTCTCCAGACAGCTGCATGGCCAGCTCAGGGCCAGGCTGAATGAAAAGACTGTACCCAGCAGAGATCCTGCATCCTGAGGCTACTCCTGCTCATAAGCACATGGTCAATTTTCCTCATAGCAAGAAGGGAAAGCAAGGGAGGTTGCAGGGAAACCAGAGCAAGTTTTTAAACAGTTATGAGCAAATACAGAGAAAGGATGCATGGAGTACTGAAAAGAATAGAGGAAATGTGATGGTTGGAGTCTCTGGCAAAATTGCAGGCCAAGAAAGGAAGCAGGAGTTCAGACAAAGCAGTTTGTCAGCTGCCATCACTGTTAATACACCTTGCAGTCTTCACTAAAAGCTAAGCTGATGGCCCTCACCATATTCTTAACAGAATACACGTGTCACTCATGTTCAATAATGTGAAATATTGCAGACCCATCAAAGAGTACTAAAGCATGCTGAACTGACTAGGGAGTGAGAAGCAAAGGAAGGTCTCCACTTGCAACAGAGCTCAGAGGAAATTCAGTACAGCAGAGGTGACTTTCCACACCAGAAGTGGATATTCCTATAACAGGTGTTGCTACTATATCTTCATTAACAAACTCTTCATAACCACCAGAGAGAAACTTGGCTTCAGTAAGAATAGAGAACTTCAATTTCAAGTCATAAGATGAACTTTTCATCAAGAATAAATCCTTGCTTTGCCCAAGATGGCCCATTTCCTCTTGAACCGAAACCTCCAGCAAGTTTCTCTTTCCTTTGAGGCACACTGACAAAGGCAGGCTTCAGACATTCCAAGATCCTGGGCACAGACCTTGGAGACCATCGAGTGCCTCTGGCAAGCCTAGCACAGGGACTGTTGTCACAGACAAGGACCCCGCACAATTCAATGGACTCACCTCACAATACCAAAGAAACACCAAAATAATGCAAGACAGATCAAAGTAAAGAATTACACCAACACTACATTTCTAGGAGTCCCATCTCAAACACAGCAAGCACAACTCCCAGTACAAAACAGCTTTAGGCAACAGCAAGAAGCACCAGGAAGTCCTTTCACTATTCCACTCTCAACAGGTTTATCCTTCATACAAGCAATGGAGCTACCTGTTTTTTACTGGGTTAGCAGACAGCTGCAATATCCAGCCCACTGCTGTTACATGTTACAGGAAGATTAATTGTAATTACACAAGAAAAATTTACTGTATCTAGGGATCTGCCATTTGGCTCACACTCTTTCTTGTGCTTATTATTTCAGAGTTAAGGCTAATGTGCACAAAATGAAGCGCTTGAGAAACAGAACACTGAAAAAGTCCACACCAGATTTCTTGGAGAATGACATAAGTGAGTTCAGTGAATTTTCCCTATTCTTCTCATATCATCTTTCCATCTTTTCAGTAGATATGGAGGGAATAAGCTACCAAACACCTTAAGCTGTTGTTTTCATTTTATGAATGTATTCCGACTGCCATTTTCAGCTCCTAGTCAATGTCTTTGATAGCTGACACATCGTTTTTGTCACATCTTATTTTGCTGAAGGCATTTTCCAACTCCCTTAAGCCTTTCTATTCCCAGCTTCAGTACACATTTTGATGCCAATATTAATTTAAATGACCTCTCCCCTCCCTACACCTGCTTTTTAAATTTAATGAGATCCCTGTATTATACCTGTACATACTAACACCCACAGGGGTGCAGTCCCCCCTAGACAAATTGTAAAGGCTGAAGTAACTCAGGTTTCTCACAAAGAAGCATTACAGGAAGCATAAGACCATATGGATGCCATACTTGTACCTCCTTCCCAGCAGCACCCATTAAGTTCCAGCTCCCTGCTTATATTTTGTCTCCCTGGCACATTTGGGAGCTAAGATAAAGGAGAATTTACTGAGCTTGAGCCCTAACCCAGTGAACATCTTTTTTGTTCTACATAAGGCATTTGCAGTACATCCATAGCAAGCAACAGCACAAATACAAAATATATTAGCAAGCATGGGATTATTGAGAAGGTAAGAGTGATACATGTGTCCTATTCAATTTATTGATTTTTTTAAATTTAAGCTTTATGAAACAGTATTCAACACCTTTGATGCTGTTTCCTTCTCACTAAAAGCAGGAAGATACTTAGGGAGGCTCTTATAAACCCATTCACCTTGCCCCACCTCCCATAACAGCAGTGAGAATTACTCCCCAAATAGGGGGGTGATGGAAATGAAAGGTCATACATCCAGCATCAGGTCCAACTTGAAAGCTTCATTCCCCTTCCCACTGGACACCAGGGATCCCACACCCACCTTCTTCTCCAGCTTCCAAGCCGGGCTTGAACAAGGAAAGGACCAAGTCTTCCTACTCCTACTAGCCCTCCTTGGTAGGCTTAGCCTCTTACAGCTTGCCTCTCCAACACCTCTCCACCTGCAACTCCTATCCCTGCTGGGCTGCAGGCTTTTATAGCAGCTGTTTTTTGATTGGCATTTTTTCACAGATGGGGGAGGCAAATAGGTCCTTCATCAACCCTTTTCAGGTTCCTGCCAAAAGTATGTGTGTGAGGGGGGTGTTTATATGTCATTTTTATTAATGAAGTGCCTTCTGGAATTGAACCTGTAGCTTCTTTACCATAGCTGTGTAGTTTGGTACATCTAATTGGAAAGTAGAAACAATATATATTCTTGATCTTATTTGTTGTCAGCAAATGAGGCAGTGAAGTGGTTGGGTGAAAGGCAATGTTCTGAGCAGTTTCCTTAATCCAAGGTAAAATTAAAAGATTAGCAGACCTTGGAAAACTCAAGTATTTTATCTTCATAGTTCTCTTTATTTGTTTTTTATCTTGCTAAATGAGGTCTAGGATAAACAGAAAGGAAATAAGGAAGGGACTCCCTTCTCCACTTCTTCTTCATATCTTTCCCTCAAAGGGAAGTCCATGGAGCTCCATCCTGTTTGAATCTATGAGACAGCACTCAACATGTCTTTGCAGGTGAGACTCTTGCATACTGGTAGTGTGGGTGAGAGCTCAGCAGTATGTGTGTGCTTCTTGTCTGGCTGACCAATGCCTTGTTTTGCTGCCTTTTTCTGTCCTTGATTTGCACACACCGGGACTGGTACCTCATGGGAGAAATAAATTCAAGGAGCATTATTAAAATAAAAAACTTTCTGTCCCGCGTGTGGCCTTATGGAAGTTTGTTGTTTGTGAAAGAGGAGTAAAGTTACAGAGAGAAGTCTTCGAAAGTGAGAATTAAGTGATTTAAAGTAGAAGTGTCTATAAGTATTTTTAAAATCAGTATTTACTCACTTTCCCACTGTGGCTGAAACTACCCAAGGATATATAACCTACACAATCATGACTTCCCAGAACTCAAATCCTTCTCCATTCCTCTTTCTAATGTGGGGTTAGGGACAAAGCTGCATGGCAAAAGGGATGTGAACAGGACAAGGTACTCTAACTACTGCCTTTGACAGTGAAAGTTGAAGGAGAAGTTATTGATAGTACCTAGAAAAACCCTTCTACCTCTCCTCAGGAACAATCAGCTCAGGCATACTGTAGGCATCTGAAAGGGCTGATCACTTAATCTGCACCTTGAACCAGGTCTATGGCTGCTTATAAAGCTATGCTTTCTTTGCATCCATGTTCAAAACTTTGCCTACCATACTAATATTCTCTGCCTTAGGTACCACTACTCAATAGAAGTCTAAGCCATGAATAAGAGTATCTTGTTGTTATAGGTACTTACGGTAAATCATTAACACAAGTAGTCCATTCTACCCAGTTTTGGAGAGAAAACACAGTACATAGTTTAACAATTCAGCAAAAGCATCTGATAAAATGTATTTGATGTCTTCTGCATGATGATATAATAAATAAAAAATCTGATTTTAGACTTTCTGACAAGTTGCCCCAGGCTTTATATCAAAATTAGCCTTGTACTGATGCTGCTGAAAGGAGGGAGGAAGGGAGACAGCTGAATATCATACATTAAGAAAATAAGCAACTGTATGAAAAAAGTGTTCAAAGTGGAAGTGGCCCCAGTGCTCCAATGGTTACAGGGATTTATATGACATACTGTGAACAGACACAAGCTCAATCTGTCCACTTTCCAAGATGGTCAAAGCTTTGTGGTTAACATCATGCCAAGCCTGAATGGGAAAGCCCTGCCAGTGACATATTAACTGAGGCTTGGTGCTGTGTTGAAGCAGCCACGTGGAATTTGGACAAACTGGAACACAGAGTGAGGCTGTGTTTGCTGATGAAGTACTGGCAGATGAATTCTACATTCATCCATAGATGAACATAGAGCAAACAGAAGTCCTCCTGGACCGTGTCATTAAGAAAAACATGCAAGAAACCCTTTCCAAATTTCACTCTAAAACTGAATGCACAGGCTAGAGCTCCCTGCAAGAAAGGATGCATGGGATATACATTCAGACAAGCTTCTACATTGCCAAAGGTGCTTATTCCAGTCAGCCTTGAGTGCAAACTCTGTGTCCTCTCTCATACGAGCATACAAAAAATGTCTCTCATAGGGAAATCCAGAGCTTTGCACCTTAAAGATGAAATTACAGCAGAAGGCTACAGTACTGATATTCTCCATGATGAAAATGCATCAGCTGCACAGAATGTCAGTGTTTAAAAACCAGCACTGGTTCCCTGCTAATTTGGTTTACATTTATGTTTGAAGTCTTGCTTGTTTTGCTGCCTTATGCAGAATAATGAAGGCACTGCCACTATAGACAGTAATGTTGACCTTATAACTCTATAACCACACTTCATTTTGGGCAACGAATATTCTTTCAGTCATGTCGTTCTGTTGTAAACTGCCCAAGCTGTGAATTTGTAGTGCTGCTTTTATTATTAAGCTCTGTGCATTGGTAATGGGAGAAGCATTGACTTCTCCAAGAACCTGAACTTGTACTTGTGAAGCTTCAAGAAGTGGCTTGATTTCCCTTGATTTCATTTACTTCCCTGGTGTAATGCCACATTCCCTGGTTTTAATCAGGAATGGAAGCAGAAAAGCTGAAATGGTATTTAGAAATACTTATTTTTTTATAAAATCAGAAACAGGAAGCATTGAACCACTTGTGAACAAGTTTCTTCTCCTGAGGCTTCTCAATCTCAGCTTAGTTTATTCAAATGGCTTTGAGTAAACATCTGGAAGAGCTGAGCGCTTTACCCCATCTTAACATTTGACACCCATCTCTGATAGTGGAGTGGACCATAGCAGAATTAGATCCAAGAGGAATTTATCTGCGTTCATGAGTGCTCTGTTCAGTGAAACTTCACATCCATGGACGAAATCCACAAATTGTCACAGTGCCCAGACAAGTTACTTGTCATTATGATGATCTGCAAGGCATCCATAGAAAGAATCATTTTGACTGAGCTTCATTCCTCAAGGACAACGCCAAGGTTAATTTATTTGTTATTCACTTTGCGTTGGGGGTGGACAGTCCCTGGAAGGGTGCTAGTGTTTGCTAAATGCATTTCTGGGAGTATTTGCTCGCCGACTACTCTTATATTCCACACCTTCCCAAATGTCTCCAGGAACGTAGACTGTATTCATAAGCTGAATTTGTTGTCAAGGTTTCTTTCCACTCAAGTGGCTCATGGCTGAATTTTCCAGGATTTGTAACAGTGAAAACTGGAATAGTTAAATGTCAGTGACATGTGACACTGGAAAGGTACTGAGAACTGGTAGACACCATGTTAGAGAGAAATGCTAGGTATAAAGGTGGGAAACAGAAAAGAAAATTAAACACTAAAACCAATTTTGCCCCATTTTGTTCAGAATGTACAATCACACATTGACTGAAGAGGAAAGTCTTCTGTCCCTTCAAGAACTGCTGTATGCAATAAAGGAAAAACATTTAGCCTTTCTCTATGGCATCTTTCATACTGTGAGGTGATAAATAGCTGTTTGAGGGTCTGCACAGATATTGGTGAAATTTCTAGTAGTTCCTTCATCTTTCATTCCCTAAACTTTCTATTTGATACCCTTTTGAGGCTCCATATCATAATTTATAGCCTGTTATGCGATCTAATTGTGTCAAACCTCAGGAGAGACTTCAGAACTCTTCACTGTATATTTGTAAGCAACTCTTCATTACAATTTGCTTTAGCTTCCAAGGTTCAAAGATATATTCATGGGCATACAAGAGCCAGCTGCAACTGCGCCTTTGGAAACAAGCCTTTCCTAAAGAACTGTTTGCATAGAAAGTTTTGTCTCTCAGTAGCACCATGATAAATAACCTCGGCTCCAACACACTGTTTCCAAAGCAGAGAAGAAAAGTGTGTATTATAAAACCAATATTACTTAAGGGAAGTTAGACTGTAGAAGTACTGACTGCACTTTGCACACCCTGTGAGCTTCATG
>JBCJKH010010737.1:3093-31607 GCA_039877255.1 Loriculus beryllinus | reverse complement strand
AGGTTTTCCTTTGTTTTTCCCCCCCCCCCCCCCCAAGAGCTTGGTCTAATCCAGCTGCAGCAGTTTGATTCATGCACACGCTTAGAGAAGGAAATAATAAATCAATCTCAAAATACACACAAAAGTGCATCCTCATTGCTCACCGGTGAAATAGCTTCCCCATCACAGGAAGAGGCAATTGCCTGGTCTGGCAATTAGCACTTTGCACTGCTGTTCAGTTCAGAGACTGTCATTTCACTCCCACTACCAACCACTGGCAGAAAGCAACATTCAGCTCACAGTGTAGTCAGAGATATTCCTGGCATTCAGACCACTATAGGTTTTTTTCCTTTGCGGTTTAGCTTGCCATATAATTACCAGATAACCATGCAGATTGCTGGGTAGCCTATGGAATAACCTGGGCAACAGAGCAGGAGGGCCTTTATGCTTGCCTGAATGTGTGACCATCCCCATGTACGCAGTGGGGTACGGGGGAGAAAGAGAGAATGTCCTGCTACTGAGAATAGCTTTTAAGTATATACCATGCATTCATTAGCTTTTTTTACCCAAGAAAATGACCATGTAAGTTAGCAGTAGTGTAACTGGATGGTTACTACAAATACATTCTTTCCTTCAAATGCCCAACAAAAAGAGGAAAAATAATGGTTCACACTGAGGCATTGTTTCTTCTTTCAGCAAAATAGGAAGCCTGGCAAGAAGAGGCTGTTTTCTTTTTTCTGACTATTTGCTTATTTGTAAGCTTTTACTTTTATTAAGCACAGGAAAAATTTTACCTAAGCTTTATCCAAATATCCAAGTATCTGTCCAAAGCAAGTCAAGATTTCCATCTTATATCACAAAGAAGATTGTCCTTATAAGCACATTTGATTTTAAGAGAAAAAAAGGTGACAAACATGCTAATGTTCTAATAATTTTTCTGACAACAACTTAAAGTCATTTCCAGTTAAACTTTCAGCTTGCTGGAAACCAGATGACCACAAAGCCCTGGGCAAGGACAACAAGCAATAAGTGCTCAGAAATTAGGAGACTGAGCAAAGATATCACCATGTCTATTAATGTTGCTGGAAGAGGAGCTTTTCCAACTATCAGCAACCCACCTCTGCCCAGCACACATTGTTGCTGACTGCCAGGCCAGCTGTGAGCCACCAATCCAAAGAGCTGCAACCCTATGTTTGCAGCATGGGATTCCCCTTCCCACACTCCAACATCTGTCCTGTGTACTGGCACCGAAGTCCATCCCAGTCATATCCAGTGGCTTTTTCAGCTCTCTTGCCACACACTCAGCGAGTTGGCTACAAACCTGAAAGTGCCCTGGGGTCTGCTCAGCTTCACCTATTTTTGGTTGTCCACAGTCTGAAATCAGAATTTTGGTTCCTCAAGAAACACATCCCAATCTCTGCCTAATCTCAGCAGAGACTATGGGAGCAGTGCACTAGGTCTTTACCAGCACACATTGGTCTGCTTTTGCAGTCCTGCACCACTTCCAAAGTAAGAAAACACAATTGTCTAAAGAACAATTTATATTCAACTGTCAACTAGAAGGCAAATATGTATCCTTGAGTGACAGAACATTGTCTTTCACCAAGATCTCATCTACAGCTCTTTGATTCTTTATACGTAGCTAGCAACAATAAGCATACTGCACACGTATCTCAGGCCTATGGTCAGAGCAGATGCTGGGTGTTCAGGTCAAGTAAGAGATAAAATTCAAAGAAACATAATTTGAGAGGGTTTATTTCAATATTAACTGTCCAAGAAAAGATACCTAGTCACCACAGTTCAGGTTTTCTCTATTAAAATATAATCTTAATGCATCCTCAGAATCCCAAATCATATGAAATTAGAAAACGTAATTCTACACTATTCAGATGAAGAAATTAAAAGTGATTAATGGAGCAGAGTAAATATTAACTTCAGAATACACAGAAAGACTTAAGCCTTTTTGGCCTTGTTGATTACAGACAAAAGCCTAAACATTACAACTAAAATATTTACAACTCAGGCACACAGCGCTGCCTATTAGCAGGACTATTACTACTACAGCTTATAGTTACTGAACATTTTAGTTTTGAGAAGTCTGATCAAATATAACCCTCGGGATTATCCAAGGCTTTTATTTTTTAATTCACAGCTTTGCTTAGTGGCTTTCACAATTTTTTACTGTACTTTCAATTTTGATTTGTGAAACGTCAATTCTTGAGCATGATAGAATTTCAGCTATCATTAAAATTATCAGGGCATCAGGTACATGTCCAAGTAGGTATGCTGAGACCCTGCTTGTAAGCTTAAGACCACTGTGTTACAACAGAATAAATTACTTCTAGGGTTCCTTGTCGACAGCATTACTGGCTGCAAGCAGAATGCAGGATGGTTTTGCAAGATAGGGTAGTTGCTTTAAGAAAGCAAACCTCCTCTCTATCCGATTTCAGTCTCTTCAGCAAACCTCACAAAAGTCTAATGGTGCTGCTCAATACAACCTAAACCTTAACAAGGTACTTCAGATTGTTAAATGAAGACAGAATTCCAACCATATTTTAAAGCAAGTCAGCAATATGCCAGCACGATGGGTCACTGACTTTTCAAAACCCTTTCTCCCAGAAATAAGGGAGTGCACAAGAGACGACTGAAGGGTTTGCAGGATCAAGCAGCTTCTAGGAAAAGCACCAGATAAGCTTAAACAGGAAGAGATTTAGCAGCTATGCAATTTGTAGCCATTAAAATGAACAACATCACTTAGAACTTTATTCATCAGGAGAAGACTAGGATGGGAAAATCCTGACTTCTGCCCTGGCCAAAGAGCTTGAGATAAACTGTTAGCTGATACCTGCCAGTAGAAAAGCTTAGTTTCAGCAAAGATTCCCTTCCCTCTCCCCCTGTTTCAAAACAAATAAATTAAAGCATTGTAAAGAAGTTTCTGAAACTCCTTCAAAAATTAGTTGAAATATTTCATTACAGATGAGCAATGAAGTTTTTCTGGTGCAGATTTACACTTTGCCTTCATTCTATAATGTAAGATAGAAAACCCACAGTATTTTCTCTAATTTCTAGTGCACCATGATACACTTTGTGTACTAAAATGCTTCAGTTTTCAAGTACTTTCAAAGAAATTTTGTTCCATGGAAAAAAAAAAAGGATTTTTATTATTCCAGAAATTCTAAGCAGCTCTTATGGAGACTGGATTCCCAGTTTTTAACATGCCCAACATCTACAAATGAGTAAGTATATTTTAAATTTAATCTAGCTTGCTAATCAAATAACTCTTGAAACTGAAGGCACACAGCGAGCAATAGTCCTTTCTGTGCTTTGCAGCAGGGAGGCAGCATAATCCACTAAACCTGACCACAATTTGAAGCAATGATCTTCTTAGACCCTAGCCCAGACTCTGAAAAACACCTTTCATTGCCTATTTACACAACCTACAACTGCTGTATTTCCATATTTTGGTTATTTGGAAAGCAACCAAGGACAGTCCTTGGACTCCCACTCCAGATATATCCCAGGCCCTGTGCAGGCAGAGAGGTAAGGACAGTGTTCACCACTCAACTTTCATTTAGAGAATAAGAAGCAATAATCCTTGGCCAACTGTAGGTAATGGAAGTAAGCTGGTTACACAGAACAGTACTTTTCATGCTGCTTTGCAATGGAACAGGCAGGAAGGATATTGGCAGTGTCATCTTGACATCAGAGGAGTGAATGAGAAATAGGGAGCTGACAATTGAACTTAAATGGGAAGCTTCTTACACAATCAAGAAAAGTAAGAACATTCCCTTAACGTTGGGTCCGTGTTCTCAGATGTTTTCATTACCAGTAAAATTAATTCAGACTAAAAATAAAAGTATATTTTTGTTTCCACCAGCAAAACCAATGATTAATCTTGGTTGAGCAGTTTCAACATCTACGGTCATTTCCACACCAAAGAATATATTTAGAATCAGGGCAGACATTTTTCCCATCAAATAGGAAGCTGATTCAAGAAGGAATCAGTACTTGGAAAATCCTTACGCTGTACGGCCCAGGCAGTTCAGACAGCCTTGAACTCTGGACCACAAAAAAAGCTGTGGGAGGGGAGTGGGGAGAAGTCCAGAAAACAGCGGAACACTGTAACACCATCCTGTGATTTAAAATAGAAATTGAGAAATACTCTACACACAGGAAAAAGAACGAACAACCAAACAGAAAACAACCTTCTGTTTTATGATGTTGATCACTTTTCCTTAACTGACCATTCTATGAAAGGTGTTTTGTACTGATATTTGACAGAAGAGATAGTTTTGTGAGTAAAGGAAGAGTCAGTAAAACGTCTTTCCTATTCCTTTGCAGACAATACCTTTCTGCCACTCAGCAAGCCATTTTTTATTATCATTTCCACAGTAATGTAGAGTTCTTCTTTTACTTCTCAAAAAGAATATTCATCATTTATAGATAACCTCTCTCAGTTGTTTCTCTTCATCTCTTACTAACAAGATTCCCTCCAAATCTCCATTTATCTTGGGATTCATGAAACTTTCATGTCATTCTTTCTTGTCCAGAAAGACATCTGTTAACTTTCTGCATCAAAGTGACAGAGACTGAGAAAAGTTCTTCATGAAATTAGTTACTTCAGTTCTTCAGCTCTGGAATTTCAAACTGTAAAGCTCTTTATACATGATATATTTCATAGCATCAATCACTTCAGTTCAAATATTTGTTTTATAGGAAAAGGAAAATAATATTGAACTAGAGGATCACTTTCTTCCTACCATCATAATACCCTTAAAAAGCATCTTATTCAGAGACTTATTCTGTTAATAACTCATTGACCACTTTTTAACTGCATCCTCTTTTTCCTGCCTTACACAAGGGCTCCCTTTCCCTCCCCTAAGCTTCCCTCTTTCAGTTCAAAACTAAAAACGTTTTTGCTCAAAACACCTTCATATAACAGAAGCAGTGTTCTTTCCTAGGATTGCTTTCTTCAGAATATTAGAAGTCAAGACTTATTTCCATCCCTGCACTACTGATATTATACTGTAGTTCAGTGGTGACAAACTAGAAAAATTTAAATTACTCTAGCCTGAGATGGAAAGTTAATACATTCCTATAGTACCCTCTGTGCAGAAGTACACCAAGAAAAACCTGCTAGTCTGTGCTAGGTGCCATTGGGAACTGAGAGCAGCCCTTCCCTAATGACATTGAAAAGGTGATAACTTAATGGCCACAGCAAAGCTCATTAGACAAGCCATTACGTGAAGCTTAGGTGAAACAGTTACTTTAATATTTGCCCTTCTTTTGTAAGGCTGATCTTGCCAAAGAACTTTTACATTTCTTCTTGTAAAAAATTAAAACCCCACAGGATGTTTCACGTGTCCCAAAGACCTCCTGCATGAGGAAATTAGATTTGGCTATACTTTGGCAAAAAAATGGAGGCTCGAGCTTTTTGTTAGAGTGTTTTGTTGAGTATCAGACTCAAACCAGACATAGCACTATACCTCTGGGTATATGATGTATACTCCCAGCAAACCTCATTTGGGAAAATCTGAGAGCAGGAGTTCATATTGCCATCCTCTGTTTATGAACACTTGATGAATCTTACTTCCATGACCATCTGCCTTTTGAAACCATCTACATCTCTGGCCTTCAAAACATTCAGTGCAGCACATCATTATACTGCCAATGATGCCATCAAAATTATTTGGTTCAGACCTTCTGCATTATTTCATTTGGCCTTCAAGTTCTTGTCCTGACCAAAAATATAATTCACAGATCTCTTTCTTGAATGACAATATTTAATTCTAAGCCCATCACTGTGCACATACAGCTATGGGAATATTCTTCCCAGTGTTCATTACTCTGCTTTTACTAACAGATAATTATTTTGCCATGGTTTTGTTCAGATACGTAGGATTGTGAAATCCTTCAGCAAGAGTTTTATCTTCTTTTGTATCAAGTCTCAATTCTCTTTTCATTTACCCCTTTTCCATATTGTTAAGAACGTACAGCTTCCCCCATTTCAGAAAGTGATTTTTAATTCGTCTTTTAAAGCATGCCACTTACACAAACATCAGTGACAGCTCAGTTACTACAGGAACCTCTGGCTGAAACTAAACAAAACCTATTTTTTTTTTAGGAAACTGGTTGTACCGCAATATCCCGACCATTTTGCTTCACACATTCATTGGCTTATGCCACCTTTAAGAGTTGTAACTTCTCCCCAGAACAACACATTAAAAATCAACAGATGCATATTTTGATAGCAAGTAGCAGCTCTTTGCACTGGCTTGTTTTTTTAAACACAGCAATCAGTAGGTCAATTTTGCATTTTCTTTCTTTTAAAAACCTTGATCGAGCATCCCTAGTACACACACTTACCAACTGCCCTCTTTTTAGAACTTTATTGGTTCCCTTTTGGGAAGGGAGAAAGAGGCCTTCTTTTACCTCTTTTTTCCAGTAAAAGGGACTTGTTTTTTCCAGTTGCAGCAAGAACAGACTGTTGTTTCTCAAATTACAAAAGTCAGTGAGGGAGAGAAAACAGCAAAAATAAGCAGAGGACACACTAAATTAAAAATGGCTAAGGATGCATGGCTTAAAAAGCAACACAAGTTTAAATTACCTCCTTGTACTTCGATGCTGACTTTTGACAATTTTTATATAGAAATCTACTGGGGTTTTGGGGTTTCTGATGGATTTTCTTGGGCTAACTTTGGCTCTGATACTTGACAAGTAGACAGAAACTTGCACTGTCTCAGAAAGGACTGAGGGCTCCACAGTATTTAAAGGAAAAAAAAAATAATTGGAAAGTAAATATACCACCGTGTTCTTGCATCACTCACAATGAAGACAAGAGTTTTAAGCAGAGTCAACCTCTAACCCCAGCAGTGCAAGCATCGAGCTCAGCTCCAGCTGCTAAGGCTTCAGCAGGAAGATTTAGCACTGCTACTGTCAGAGAGAAAGATCCTAATACCATTAAGCCTATTATCAGCACAAATCTGCATCCAAATATGTTATCACTGGTTTCATTTCTTTTTCCTCTCATTTCATATGACTTTTTTTTCCACTGCTTGGCTAAACTTGTAAAATGATGACCAAGCTATTTGCAAAGCAACAAAAAAAATCTTAGTCAAGGTTGATAGGGTGCTGTTAGCATCAGAAACTGGTTCACCCATTGGCAACATCTGGGATACCCTCAAACAGAAACAGGATGTTATATGTGATGCAGAGAAGGTGACACCTATTACTAACACAAAAACGTTCCCAGGGATAATATAGTGTAGCATATAGGAAAAGAGATACACAAAACTAGGAAGTTGCTCCCTAGGTACAATTCCTAATAGCTATCCACCAAATGCAAATATGATGTTTAATTAAGCAGATTAATCCTTGAAATTAACAAAACTAATGTTATAGGATCTGTGTTAGCTGTATGGGCAAGACTAAAGTCATTGCTCTATTGTAAGTAGCTGGATGACAATTGTAAATGGGGCAAATTAGAACCTGAGGTCTGAGCTTGGTCACTGCTGTCTGTTTACCTATCTTCTACACCGTACCTTTAAAAGTGCTAATTCTGTTATTCACAGGTAATCTGAAGGTATATGTACCATGAGGGCTTTGAGATAATCTTCCTTTTACAGGCTGATGATTGGAGTGCTATTAAGTCATAAAAAAACCCCAAACAAACAAAACAAACCAACCCCACAGAAGCTTGTTCAGGGTTGACTTTGGAAGGACTGAAGGGAGGTGGTATGGTGGCTTTTTTCCCCAACAGGGGTAGCCTAAGGGGTTTTAGGTGGAAAAAATACAGCTATTCAACTCCAGCAGCAGACAGAAATCTGGATTATAATTGTTAAAAACCATTGAACTGCAGACATCTGTAAACATCTCTGGATTTAGATTAGTGAAAGTGTAGCTAAACCTCCTTTCTCTTCAGAGCAAGGAAAATGGATTAATTAGCTCTGAGTGTAGCTATGTAAAAGAGAAAGGCAAGGAACTGAAAGGCAATCTTTGGGGTTTGTTGTGTGTTCAGTTCAGGAGCGCTCTGTAACAGAATAGTAACGAAGTGAGCAGTACAGGCTTCTGGCTCTGTAACCAAAGATGAACACTTAAGAGAAACAAATTACATAAGCAATAAGAGCTCATGTAAAGTGATTTGGGAAAGGATAACTTGCTCCTTGGTCATTGCTGATGGAAGCTGGCAGCTGGCAACTGGAAGCTCCTGGAATTGCCTGGGAGAATTCAGAGCTCTGTGTCTCTGAAGAAACTGCAAACCTGTACCGAGTGACAACAATAATCAGTCGGAGGAGAGCATGTATTACACCTTATCAAATCACAGTGTGCCAATGGTTCACAAGAGAGCTTCTAAAATAAAAAATACCCAGAGCATTAAGATATATAGCTCAGAAAACATTAATAATAGCCATTAAAACAACTTGCAGCACACAGTTATTTGCTATAGGCACAGGCTGCAGTAAGACATTTAAGACTGAACCTAAAATTCAGGAAAAAATATAGGTGTGTTGAGCATCTAAGGATCTTCAGCAGGATATTTCTGGTCTTGGAAGCAGCAACAGAAGCACTAATGACAGGGAACACCCACCAGATTGTGAGGATCCCTGCTTTTTTGCTGAGGACCCACACACATCCACACATCAATGTTTCCATCAGAAGACAGCACTGAGCTGAGAGCAGCTGAACTCAGCACCTCTTTGTATTTTGGAACTCTTTCAAGGCAACAAGATGGGGCCAGCCAAGCAGTATAAATCAAGGGTTTGTATTCCTGACATTACATCCAAAGGGCTAATTTCAGAAATTATTACTTAGTTCTTTAAAAAAAACCCAAAAACATGGCCCTTGCAAATGCTCTGGGAAGCCAGGAAACACATTTACGTCAGAGATAATGAAGCATACTGCTTCAGCGACTGTAACATCTATTGTTTCAGTGATGCTTTTCATTTCCCAAATATCGTAAAAATTCAACTACAAATAGAATAATAATAGGGTAATTTGGGTCGGAAGGAAACTTTAAAGGTCATCTAGCCCAACCCCTACTGCTACAATAAACAAGGACATCTTCAACTGGATCGGGTTACTCAGAGCCCCTTCCAACCTGACTTTGCATGTTTCCAAAAAATGAGGCAGCTACCAGCCCCCTGGGCAACCTGTGCTACTGTTTTGCCATCTTCTTCCTTAAAAGTTTCTTCCATACATCTAATATGAACCTACCCTCCTTTAGTGTAAAACCATTTCCCCTTTTCCTATCCCTACATGCACTTATAAAAAGGCCCTCTCCGGCTTTCCGGCAGGATCCTGTAGGTACTGAAAGGCTGCAATAAGGCCTCTCTGGAGTCTTCCCTTCTCCAGGCTAAATAACCCCAACCATCTCACCCTCTCCTCATAGGAGAGGTGTTCCATCACTCTAACCATTTTTGTGGCCATCCTCGGTACCTGCTCCAACAGGTTCATGTCATTCCTGTATGGAGGACTCCAGAGCTGGATGCAGTACTCCAGGTGGGGTCTCAACAGCATGAATTAGAGGGGCAGCTGGTCACAGTTCTTACACAGCCCAGGATACGGTTGGCTTCCTGGGATGCAAGCACAAATTGCCAACTCATGTCCAGCTTTACATTCATTACATCCATTTACATACATCACATTCCTTAAATCCTTCCCAGTAAGTCTGTCCTCTATCCACTAACCCCCCAGACTGTACTGATAGTGGGGGTTGCATCAACCCAGGTACAGGACCTTGCACTTGACGTTGTTAGCTGCGTGAGGTCCATTCACATGGCACACTTCTCAAGCTCATCCAAGTTTGCCGAAGGTGCACTCAGTACCACTGCCTACATCATTTGTGAAGATAACAAATGGTACTGGTCTCAGTACAGACCTCAGGAGCCCATCACTGAGTGATAATGTGATGTCCCCAAGCTCATAGAACATGCAAGAGGGAACAGATGTGAGCAGCCCAGAGAGCTGCTGCTCAGCAAAGGTGGACTCTATCCAAGAAATAGATAACAAATAAACACTAGGCAGGGTCTCCTCAATCACTCTGCAACAGAGCTATATTTCTTTCTCATTTTTCTCTACTTGGGTTTGGCTTTGGTTTTTCTATAAAAGATTCATAAAGGTCAATCATGTTCCTAAAATTCTTCTAGCTGTCTGAAGTACTGTATATGTTACTGCAGTACCTAAAGAAAAAGTCAAATTCATAATGCAGCACAGGTGAAGAGAAAAGAAAAACGAGCACAGTTTGGAGGAAGGATGAATGTAGGACACATCATATGAATAATAGATGCTAAAAAGGCATGAACTAGAGACACAAGACTTGTACAGTTCTCTAGGAAAGATCAGAAATTTCCTTTCTTTTTTACAGAAGTTGAAATAAATGCCTCTTCTTCAAATATACATTAAAATAATTTAGTTTTCTTATCCCAAAACCACCTCTTCAAAACAGTTGCCCAGCAAAAATCCACAGTCTCGGAAAATCTACCTTCAATGTGGGAGCCAAGAAACGATAGCCATACTCACTGGCACGTTTTCCATTCAGTGGAGATGCAACAGGAACATGAGTCATATCTTCATCATTGTTTCTTATTCTCTTTACTATAATTTCAGCAGATTCAGTCTATGAAGCTATAATTGCCAAGAAAAATGAATATTTCAATGTAAGTTTTACTATGCAAAAATGTTTGAAGGCAAAAGGGGAATAGGATGGAAAGTAGCTGTTTGGTCACAGAACATTAAAATAATTACACGTTCTCCCATCCTAACAAGGAGATTTACATTCAAAGACTGTGGTTCTGTGCAGGCAACACCCCAAATTTGTGTATTTATCAGCCAAGTTATGCAGCTGTATTCCTAATGAAAAAAGTGTACCTATTCATGTTTTAAGAGCAAGACAACTATCTCATGGTAAGGCACATCATGTCTTGTGGTTAAGCAACAAAATATTCCTCTGTTCCTGATTTCTTCTGTTTAAATTCAGAGGCATACGAGAAGAAACAAACACCACCAAGGGTCAGACTAATCCCCTTGAGGAGGAAAATCCACTGAACTCAGCAGCTAAGCTAAGCAATTCCTTTCTATGTCAACTGCTGCAGAAAGGTTTTTGAACCTGCTGTCAGTGGAAAGCAGTTCCAACAGGGATGTCAAGCATTTATCCTTTTCATCTGTGCAGCCAGCATGCATCAGGTGAGCACAACAGCAATGCAAAGGAGAGGTGTAGCTACAAATGCTTCCAGTAGAGCCTGACCACCCTGTGCTGTTGCTCACCACTGTAAACTGTTGCTGCTTCATCTATGAGACTGGTGGCCTGGCCAGCCCTAGCCTAAACCAGCTCTTGCTTGATCCACTCCAGTGCTTCTGTTTCAGGGTGCTGGCACGGGGACAAGCCAGCAAATGCAGTGGGTGGACACCTCCTCTGATCCAAAACCTTCTCTAACCTAAGGTGAAGCAGTTTTTCTCACTGGCACAAAAATCAGCAGCTTCTCACCATTTAGCTCACTTCCAAAGCACTATCATACACCAGGATCACCACCCAGGGCAAGACCTTTGGGATTACATCTACACAGCTGGAGAATTAAGTCTTCCCTTCCCCATGAATTTCTTGGTACAAATATAACATTTTCAGAATATAAGAAAGGTCAGACTACAGCTGACAGTCCTATCACTCTTGATTTCTCAGGCTAAATTAAAACATGAGAGAGATTTTCAGCCAGGCTTCTTTGTTGTTTTGTAATCCTTAAAATTAATGCTGAGCTGTGCTGGATATAGTCAGGACTCCTACAGCTTTTGTTGGGTTCAATACTGCAAAATCCATGTATTTCTAAAAGTTGAGATTGAGAGATACATGATTATAAAAGTCAACTTTATGGAAGAAATGAATATAAACATTTAGAGATGTTTTGGGAAAAGCAGCTTTTCTATGTGGCATAAACCAACAAGAAAAGTGAAATTAGTTACAATTTGTCTCTGCACTTTCCATTCTTCTGTGACACGAGTGTTCTCATCTGCACTGTTGACTGTCTTATTACCAGATTAATGCTCTGAAAACATCTTCATATCCAAAACCAGAAAGAACGGCCCCCTTAGTCCAGAGGTCCACAAAAAGAAGATCTCTGCATCTTCATGGTCCTTCTCATATGGGTAAGAACACTCTGCTTCACAGGTAGGTAGTGGCCAACTTCTCTGTGCCTGATGAACGCCTGTGTTACACAGCTTACTCCTAACAACTCCATGTAAGAAATAGCTTAAACACACAGGTGGTCTTAAAGATTCACCTTGGGTTTTATTTTCCTTCCAACTCTCATCTCCCTGCAATACTTCAAGCAATCACTTAAAAAATAAACATAATATCAATTAAAGAAAAACATAGAGACAGCTTCTATAAAGCTCCTATAGATGTTTCTGTACTCTACTCCAGTCTGAATTGTATTGTCAACTCACAGCTATTTTTCCACTTCATCCCCCTTTTGCCAATCTGCCATAGGGATTGACTTCTCTTCCTTGCTCCATTTAAGCATCCAACTCCACCTTGTCCCAATCTCTGTTTCTCCAGCAAGAAAATACTGCACTCATCCAGCCTCACCATAGATTCCTGCAGTTTTAGCCAACATTGGCACAGAGCAACAACAGCTTTCCCCTTTGAGTCAGATTTTCAGTCTCTGCTCCCTTTCAACATTAAACACAAAGGTGTTAAAGCTACTTGCAAGCAGTACCAGGAAAAGAAGTACTTTTCTCTGTACTCTGTGCTGAGAGCACACTAATTTCTTCCTGTAGAAATGGACTCTGTGCCCTCTGCACCTCAACAGATCAATTACCTACACAGTCCCAATTTCCACCCAAACACATGCTCAGTTATTCATCAGCAAACACATTTAAAGAACACAATATAGGCCAAGCTCTGTTTAAAACCATGCCACTTGACTCAATTCAGCAAGCATTAGACTCCAACATCTTTCAAATGTTAGCTCTCCTTCTAGAGCTTTCAAGGCTTCCACTTTATCTGAACTTCAGCTGAACAAATCTGAAAAGGAACCATCTCCTGCACAAAATCCAGCATAGTCCTATCTCACATTTGACCTCTAAGTTTACCTTAATCTTATAAAAGAACTTTTAAAGCTCAAAAAATGATTCAGAAATTTAACTTGCCTGTTGTACCAAGTGCTGACCAGCAAGTTACTGATACAGTACTCTGAAGATGCATTTATAAACAAACATGAAAATATCAAAGCTACACCCAGATATGTAACTGCAAAATTTGTTCCTAGCTTTTTGTTGACTTGACTACTATTTACAAAAATGCACAACGCACAAGCATTAAGACTTTATGGTCCTGGATCTTAATGCCTAATGCATTAATATAAATTCTGCAGCTGTTTATGAATTGTATGCAATCTTTGTGGGAAAAAAACCAAACCACAAATAAAAGGCCAATCTGTTAGAAATCACTTTTTGAGGTCTTTCAGCTGGACCTGTATTGAATTTAGTGACAAGTTTGTCTGCCCCTGTACCATCTTCCCACAAGTGCCAAACACAGCCCCTAACACTGTTTATACCTAATCCCCAGCCAGGATTCCTGACAGCTAGCCTGAACAGAGGGTTTGTGATGCCACAACAGCCTCCCTGCATGGGCTGCTTAAGAATCAATGTCTCTAAATTAATTCCCATCCACCCTGCCCTTAAAGCAGGGTTTGTAGGGTACAGGGCTCGAGGGCAGCTTTTTCAGATGGCAAGCAAGGGGATGCATCATACTTCCCTGGCAGCTGCCTCACCTTTCAGGCAGGAAGGGAAACTCACTATGGCAGCCATGTCCAGCCCTCATTTTACAACCTTGAAGTTCCATCTAGCTGCCTACACCCCATCTGCTCCTCAGCTTATTGTTGCAAAGACTTCTTCACTTCTTGCTTTTTTGCAAGGTCTTTTGCCTTGTACCTCTTGAAGCTTCTGTTCTTCTGACTCTTCTTTCTCTTGTGTTTATCTGCCTTTTAAATGCCATTGAATATTGCTCCTTCAGCTTGACTCCAGGCAGTGTTTTCCCTGTTGGTAATCTAAGCCCAGCCTAGGAAGCTATTACCTCTGAACACTGATCCCGGTTAGTTTGACATTGAGTTAACCTGTCCTTGATCTTGTTTCTCAATTCCCTGAAAGTTTAAAGCTTAGAATTGTAAAGTACTAAAAGAAAGACCATAGTAAATGTGGTGCTGCAAGCAGAAGAAGGATTAATTCACATTACAAGAAATTAGCAATTAATAATTAATTCCATTTTGTAAAGCCATTCAGAAAGATAGACTATCATAAATAACCACTGGTTTAACTACAGAACACAAAAAAAGTGGCTAATGAAGTCTGCAGTCTTTAGTGGATAATGCCCTAGTATGTTAAATATACCATGCTAATCAATGTCACAACAGCCTTGCAATGCTAACCATTGCAAAGTCATTCATTACATCCCATATCAGGCATGTTTCAGCTTACATTAGCATTCTCTTTGGAAAATGCTAAGACATACAGTGCACTAAACCTCTTGGCTAATGGCAATGTTAAAGTCCTGCATTTGACTGTCACCTCACGACAGTTTTTCTGATCACACAGAACACTTTGGGCCCTCAAAAGTCAGGTATAAACCACAGACTCACACAGGTTAGACTCTGCAGCACAGATGTATCACCTGGAACACATGACTGGCAATCTTTCAGACTAGCCTAACTGGAGACTACTTACTTCGTATGTAGGTGAAACAATGCAGTGAACAGGCATAAAAGAGCTGCCATGAAGCCCAAGTAGCTTTGCAATACTAGTGACAGAGAAAGTTATCCTATGCAATGCACCAAGCAGAAGCAACTATAATGTCTGCAGTACCCAACATAGCTCCCCTAGAACTAAAGCCCCCCTCTGTACTTCCAACTCTGGAAAGGGGATGTAAAACCATGCTGTATAACCAAGACTTGGAGTTTTCAGCACAGAGGCACCTACCTTAATATCAAATCCTAGCACAGACAAAACACTGCATTTTTAGCACTGATGTAGTCTGCCAACGTCAACCTGGTTTGCAGTAGACATCAGTTAGTAGGGATGACTATTTTATTTCACTCAAGACACTGTTACATAGGGCTTATCACTGAAATGAGACACCCAAACTCATAGTATACTTGCTATTCCTCAGCTGATTTAATGTGCATGGAAAAAGGCAGGGTAGAATCCATTTCATCTCTGAAAGTTAAACAGTTTAAACACGCCATCTAGATTACTTTGACCACATATAAAGTGCATCTCCAAAATCAGGTCACCCCACATACCTTTAATGCACTAGAGTTTGGGTCTTCATCTCACCTAAGCATCAGATTGCTTATCATACTTCCAAAGCTTCCTCACAAACAGCACTGGGTTAAAGCAAAACCCTTGTATGAGTACAAGGGAGCTTGGTATTTAAGCACAGGCCTTTTTTTTTTCCCCTGCATATCTGTTATTTCTCTCTTTAATTTGGACAATGAAAATAAGCTATTCAAGTTCCACCTGCCGTACTGTTTCATACATAGACCTTCACAGGCACAAATACAATGGCTAGAAATGGAGTAGCAACTCCCAGTGGCATTCAAAAATGTGTTTCATGCAAGTATTAGGTAGCATAAAAACTAGAAGTTTAGGTTGTTTAAAGCAGGTATTTTCACTTTTCCCCAGAAAAGCTTTCCAAATTACAGTATGTGTAAAACAAATAGGCATTACAGAAGTGCAACTGATCCTAAAGGAACAGCCATAACCTGCAGAACTTGTAGATAATGTTATATTTTTTTGTATAACTTTTCCTTAAACCACCAAGTAGAACTAAGTAAATAGCTTTATCCCAGGAGATTTTCAGTGTTGGCAGTAGACTGCATGATAAATTTTACATGACAGCATGAAGCTTGTTGTAAATTAACATATTTTACCAACTCTTCTGGATTCATACTGGGTTTTTCCCAGTAACTGATTTTTCAGCTTTTCTAAAGGAACCAAAACCAGGTTTATCGTGAATGAACATAATATTGGTTCTACTTGCCTGTGTTCAACTGTCTCATACTGAAAGTCATCCCTTTATGTAATGCATAAAACTACAATAGGATATAGTTTTATGGTCTGAAACATGTCTTCTGATGGCTACTGCAGAAGTGTTAGCTCATGTGGACCAGCAAGTAGCCTGTTAAGCACAGTAAAACATTGCATCATGAATTAATTGAGGCACTGAGGCATGATCCTATTACTAAAGAGAGAAATTAGGATGCAGGGCAATGGAGAAACAGATTTATCATATGATCTGAATTGAAGAGATAGAAAGCTAATGAAGCAGCAGAAGAAAAAAAAAGCTGAAATGTTTTTAGTACTATGGTGTTGATTAAATATTGTATTGAACATAAGAGTGGTTTTGTGCTTTCATTTTTCCTGGATGGCATTCGCATCACAATTAAGTTGAAAAGTTAAATGCTACAGCGCTTCACAGATGCACAGTGTTGCTCTCCCTGTGAACTGCTCTAATAAAAATAAAGCTTAGCTTCAATTTCTGATCTCATAAGAGGCACTATAGAGTGCAACAGCCAAAATTCTTGGTGTTGGCAGAGTCCCAGTGATACCAGTAGGATCCTAGGAGAAAGCTGTGATTTCTCAGAGAAGCACAGCTATGTGCTCCCAGATGGGAAGATATCTTCTGACACAGCACAGTCTAGATACTTGACTCAATCTGCTATTAAACCTACAAAGAAACAATGCTTTAAGTTTAGTTTGGCTTTGGTTAGGAAATCAATGCCATACAATCCCCAAATAATTTCTTACATGAGTGGAGAAAAACTGCTGAAATGTTCTGCCACTCAGAAGCAGAAAGCCAAGCCAATTCCAGTCAAGCAGAAGCCTACTCTTCTTTATGGGTTATTACCTTCATTAAAGAAACTTCCAACTAGTGAATTACATGATGCAAGTAATATGCATTGTATAAAGGAGGAAGATGTGTCCCTGCTTATGGCAGGGGGGTTGGAACTAGATGATCTTAAGGTCCTTTCCAACCCTAACGATTCTATGATTCTATGATTTTATACATATTAAATATTCGGTTATTAAGGATATGAATGTGGAATTTCTTTGTCATTCTAAATTTAGTTTAACAAATTCAGTTGTGGCAGCCCTGTGGCAGCTGTATGCCCTGGACCAGTTACAGAATCCGTCTCTTAAGTTAAACGTTTCCCTTAAGAAACTTCTGACTTCATTACCTACTTCATGGCTTTGTACGGAGCCGTAAACAGAAACTAACCGGTTCATTTTACTTCACAGAAAGTTAATGCTGACATCTGGTGGTTATTCATTGCATGTACAAAACCCTGACAAATTTATGGCTTGATGAATACCTGATACTTCGATGCAGTCTGTTCAAAATCTAATAAAATGTCATATTTTCTGTTATAAAAAGCTTTATTTAGGGGACAAAAATGGTACTGATAACAATTCAGTGCTTTTCAAATGATTTTACTGTCATGTAGAAAAGATGAATTGGTGACTTAAGGCATTTTGTTTAACTTTCTTATAATCAAAATACCTAACATATAAGATTTCTCATAGTTCTGCTATTAGGTCAGTTGCAAAATAATGCAGTGTAAAAACATTTAAAAATATTCTGGATACATTATTTTTTTTAGCAAACTGGTTTTACATGAGCTGTTGATCACAATAGGGCAGTGACTAATAGACATAAGTCTCAAAAGCTAAAAGGAATGCCAACGAACCTATTCAGTATTTACTTAGGTATTTGGCCATGTAGTACCCATATACGATCAAATCTGTCTTTCCTGCCAGAAAGCTTTAGTATTTACTGAAGGCACGTAAGGCAATTGCTCAGAGCTAAGGAATCGGATGCCTCCTTTCTTCAGTTTCTGGATCTTGACATCTGTATACTAAATTGATTTCAAGCTATGGGATCTTCTCATTTTACTTTGGAGAGGAATGTTTTACTTCTAACTGAGCATTAGGGCTCTACCTTTGTTACTCCTCATCTTCAGACAAGATGCATTGCTTTCATTATGTTAAGTCTGCTCGGGTATCAGGCTGGAGTACACTATTCATGTACTCCAGGCTAATGTGGTGATCAGTTGGCTTTTTTGCCCTTCTTTGTCTGGTACATGTTGTAGATGGTCTAGTCCCATAACAAATTTTCTTACTGCAGGCTGCTGCCACTGTCAGTGTTATCACTCCTCTACTTTTCCTGTGTAATATTCTGTTTGTTTTTCAGTTTGTACTACAGGTTTTAAGTTCATTACACTGTGGGTGATGTTTTGTGGTCTGTGACAGTGGCCTGTGCAGATGTTCCACAGATCCTCCTGATCTAGACTGTTTTTGAACAGTCTGTAAAAGCAGGAAGTAGGTCTCAGTGACGTGGACTGTCTGTTTTATTTGGCTGTGTGGCTTGGCAGGGTTCTCTGCAGAATGTAAAATAATTTCTTGCAGAATCTCTCTGGCTGTCGGTATCTTTTTAAATTAACAATGATCAGCAATCAGTTGCATAATACAAAGTTTCAAATCATAGAATCATAGAATAGTTGGGATTGGAAAGGACCTTAAGATCATCTAGTTCCTTTGACACATTTCTGCTCAGGGAAATGCATTGTGGAAGGGAGCACACTGCTGCTGCCACGGCTCAGGGTATGCTCATCCCGCTCACTCTACTGGTTCTGCTGCTCACCCAGGCTTCCTGTGGCATGGCTCTCTGTCCCTGCTTTCGGTTTCACTTCTTTCAGCTCTGGGCAGATTGTTTCCTCATGGTTTCTCTGTGCTGAGAGGTTTGTGCAGTGCCTCGATGCCTCCAAACTGAAGGAGAGAAAGCCCACAGTGGTAAGTGGATGCCATTCTTCACTTCTTGGTAATAAATGAGAATATTGGAGGTACAAAGGCAAGTTTGGGCAACTTCCTTGGTCTTGGATTTCTCTTAATTTGCAAGTTAGCAAAGTCATATCACTGCTGCTTAATGTTTGTGCTTTGGTGCTTGTGCCTGGATGTAGTGTCCCCAGCTGGCAGGTGGTATTTTTGTGTTTAAAAAAAAAGGAAATATAGAATTTTAGAATAAAAAGGCAATATAGAATTTTAGAATACCAGGTTGGAGGCGTCCTCAGGGATTATCTGTTCCAATCTTTCTTAGCAAAGTATGACCTAGACTAAATGTGCCAGCACCCTGTCCAGCTGAATCATAGAAATGCCCAGTGCTGGGGAATCCACCACTTCCCTGGGTAGATGATTCCAATGGCTGATATAGGTCAAATGGAAATGTTCCTTCGTGGGAGATATCACAGGCTCCACAGCTAAATTCTCCAGGTTTTTTAAAGTTCTTACCCCTAACATTAAAACTGCCATTCTTTCTTTTCCCTTTTAAATATTATGCTGTAATATTGTCCTTTGTCTGATAATGGGTGTGTGCTTTCCTCACTGGATCCTCAACCAAAGCATGAAACACCTGAAGTCTGACTCCAGACTTCCTGGAATGAAAAATGCAGGAAAAGGTGGCCCTTCAGGCTTCACTGGAAGTCAGCCAAAGAACTTGGTTTGTGTTTGTGCAGTAGGTTTCTTGTACTTTTCAAACTCAAAGATGACCTGGCCAAGGAACCTGGCAGCTACCTGATCTCTCTAAAACAAACCCTCAGAAGGATGCAGGCCAGAGGTAAAGATTTTGTTACAGAAAAAAATCTCCTTTGTTTTCGTTAGCTCTTCCAGCAGCTGGAGTGCAAAGGAGTGAGGCTGGACAGGAGGTACTTTATTTTCTTCAGCTACAGGGACATGGGTGCCAAGTTCAGCAGTGGCTATAGTAGGCTAGGCTGTGCAGAACCATCAGGTTCAGTCATTTGCTGTCCCCTTCCCTTCCTTGTTTGTTAGTGGCAGGTGAGTGGAAAGCCAGGCTGTGTGAGCTGCAGGAGATGGGTCAGGCCCACAAGCAGTGCCTAGCAGGAAATTAATTTTTCATTAATGTTTGTTATAAATTGTCTTTTGCAGTCCTTTTTGTATGCCTTTGCAATGCTTTAGGTCCCTCTTTCCCTTGCTTGTTTCCCCACTTCCACTGGATCTTACTGGTGTCTCTCCCTAGGTGGCCAGGTTGCTCCCACAGATGCACTCACAGGGTTCCCCTCTGGCCACTGTAATGTGACTTTTTGTCACTGGAGCAGCCCTAATGCGTGCCCTGCAAGAAGGCAGGTCAACTACAGAGACAGACTGTGTGGGGGTCTGACCTGCTAAACTCCTGTTTGGCTGTAGGTTGCAATGTCAGTTCCTCAGAGTGTTTTGTTACAGTAGTAAAAATGCTTCTCTTTAAAGGACATCAGTTCAGAAGGCTTTTTCCTTTTCTGTACAAATGTGCTGGTTTGATTTCATGCTTCATTGTTTGCTATTGTTCAATAATCTAATGTACTCAAAGCAAGATCGCGTTAATTAAACATAGCTTCCATGCAAGTGAAAATGTGAGCTGCAGGATTAAGGAAGTTCATATTCCTGGGAGTCACTTTTTTTGAGAAGCTCTTCAAGTTTCCTGTGAAGTCTAGTAAAGCTAATTTCACTTCTACAGCCTGTATTGCAGTGGGGCACTGATAGAAGCTATTTTCTGGGTGAAAAATACTGTTTGTTCAGTATAAAACTATGTGGGTTTTAAGCCTGGCTTGCTTAACCTTCAGTTTGAGATATAAGGCATGTCAAAATGATTATAATTTACACTATATTCATTTTGCCTTTGCAGGTAAAACAATGGGACGTGCTGTTCTTTGGTGGAGCATCTTATCTGTCAGACTGGTCTATGTCTTCCTACTGTGTGTGTCATTTGGAAAGCAATGTCAGATCCGAGATGAAATGGCTGACTGCAAACACCTGAAGCTTTCTCAAATTCCTTCTGATCTCCCAGACAATATAACGGGTTTGGACATTTCTCATAATCAGCTAAGACAGCTAGGTCCTGCAAATCTGACCAAGTACAACCAGCTGGTTTACTTGAATGCAGGCTACAACACCATCTCTAAACTGCAACCAGAATTGTGCCGTGCTGTGCCCTTGCTGCAGGTTCTGAAGTTAGAACATAATGAGTTGTATAAGCTCCCTGACAGAGCCTTTGCTTTCTGCACCAACCTAACTGATCTCAATCTAGGATATAACAGAATAGATATAAAAAATGATCCTTTCAAAACCCTGGAGGTAAGCTTTAGAAATGCATCTTTTTGTGTAAATAAAGTTTAAATGAGGAATTTACTGTATTTTCCAGTGTGTGTACAGAACAGCTGCCTATTTGCATCTGAAAATACCCAGCATGTAATCTTCCTTCACCGTTTTTCTAAAGAAAAGGCCTAGTGGCTTCTTCTGTTAGAATACACTGGAGTCTCAGCCATCCTTATGCTCTCCACCTCCTTTTCCCTCTTGCATCCCATTGAGGGACCTCTCCATAAAGGATTTGTGCTAATAGCAGCAGCAGATGATATATAGAGCAAAATGGGTGGTGTGGAATTTGAGTTGCTAGTCTAAATTCTCAAGGTCAAGGTGTAATTTCACAGATATGAAGCAGCATTCAGTGCTTAGGCTGAATGTGCTGTCTCCCAGGGCTGCAGGGATTGAGAAAGACTAAAAGCTTCTACTTTACCTTCGTTTTTCCTTGCAGTTTACATGTGGATCAATATTCTTCTCTATGGCATCTATGAGGTTAGGGGACCAGCACATGAGGCAGGAAAGACTATTCCATTGTCTTGGCACCAGGCAGGGAATCATGTAAAAGGAAGGGCCTAAGAAAAAGAAGAAAATAGAGACAATGTGTAGATTGTAATTGTTGTACAATGTTCTAATGAGTGTATATGTTGTTTTGAACAAGTCTGAACTTTTCTGCTAAACTCAGTATTCCAGTTCAGTTACATAAAATATACTTGCTTACATTGTAGGACTGCTGACTCTCAACTAAATATAAATTAATACAGCCAGCTTCCATGCTGGGAACAAACTAAAGTTCTGGCCTTCCTCACTTTGCTGCTGCCCTGTTACAGATAGAGGCTAGGCTTGGGGCACATCAAGGCACATTCTATGGAGTCACCTTTAGAGTAGCATCTCTGCCTCTGCAGTTGCAGAAGTCTACACCTGGGCATAGGTGTACAGCACTGATCTCTGCAGGCTGCTTTGCACTCTTCACCTTCCTCACTTTTGTTTGCATAGGTGGACCACAGTAAGGGTGGGACACAAGTAGTAGCTGTAACAGCAGCCAGCTTAGGCCTTGATTTTATCATTGTATCTGGAGCAGGAGGGCTTTCAGAGAGTTAAGGAATTTTAGATAAAGTAAGTTTTTGGTTTGCAATAGATATTTTAGGAGGTTAAGACCATGAACACAATGAAAGTTACAGATGTGGAAGATACAGAAGGCTTCCTGCGGGAGCTCAAAAGCTGCCATTTGTCTACTACAAACTTACTTTAACTATGGTATTGCAACTAATTTCAAATCAATAAGACTCTAATGCAATATTTCAAAACGGTTTTGTATTATATAAAATAAAAATAAATTCATACTTTTCTGTCTGCATCTTCTCTGCAGAACTTGAATATTTTGGACCTGTCTCATAATTCTTTGAAGTCAGCAAATTTAGGATTGCAGCAACAATTGAAGAACCTTCGTGAGCTCATGTTGGATGGCAATCAAATCACTCAGTTAAGAAAGGACGATTTCAGTTTTCTTAGCAACACCTCACTGAACAGCCTTGATTTGTCATCAAATCCACTGAAAGAGGTAGGAAGCATTTCAACAGAAATTCAACAGATGTAAGTATAAAATGGAACTATCCTGATTTATTCTTTATAATTCTATAGCATTTACATTACATTATTGATCTCCTGAGGTAAAAGATAAAACCATTCTGTTGTATACAGCATTACTCCTGACCTCTAGTAGTGATACACATAATTATTTTTCTCCCACTGAAACCAGTAAGAGCTGGTTCCATGTCTATCAGAGGTCTGAAGCAAGAGCTAAATCAAGTAGCTCTGTGAACCCTTACCAGGTATTTTCTATGCAAGAGCTTTGTTTATTTTGTATGTGCTGTAGGTGAACAGATGACCTACTTTCTAAGTGGGGAAAAAGTGCAATATTTGCAAGGCTAATTATACAATGCAGGTCCCACTTCCTAGTTAATCAGAGGCACAAATGAGTGTTCTCTTGTGGGTACCACAGAGAAATAATACTCACTCCTTCAAAAAAAGAAAAAAAAAGAAGTGGGTAGAAGTCTCTGCCATCTAGCTCACTATTCTTTTTGACCTGCTTCTCAGCATTACAATATGATTCTTTGAAGAATGATGGCAAGTGTTGCTGTTCTAAACTGATTGACCCTCAGCATATGAATACCGAATTTGCATTGAATTGCTTGCATTTGGTTTTTTGTGGGTTTTTTTGTTTATTTGTTGTTTATTTTTTTCTTCCAGTTGATTGATCTTTAAAGAACATGTGCATTGAAATTACAAGACTATCTTGAAGTGACATTAGCTTGTACCACTGCTTAGAGGTGTCCTCTTTGCCCTGAGCCTCTTCATCCCTTCTTCTTTCTAGTACAAGTTTAATGAGGCTATGTACTGAATCACTGTGGAAATTCTACAGATTTTTTGGCTTGGTTAGCTTGTGGTCAGGCTGGGTCTCTCTGGTTCACCATGTGACTGCATGTACGGCCATATTAGAACAAAGGTAAAGCATGTGGAGAAGTAAATGGGACAGCTTCTTTCTTGGGCAGTGCTATTTTATGCTAGTTTAAGCTGCTCTGATTTTACAATATTGCTGTCCGAAAAGCAGCCTTATGCATTTGAATTATTCTGACAATTGGAATATCTAATCATTGAGCTGATACTTGAATCAAGATGAGGAGCCAGCACCATGATGGAGCCTAGATATTTGTATTGTGGAAGCAAGTGTGTATATCACATTCCTAGAGTGTAGCTTCTGCTTACACAAAGAAATTGGGTTTCTTCTTGGCTGTCTGAAGGCCTAAATAACTTTTTTACAGTATATCTGGTTTTGCACTAGTATGTTGGTATCCCTAGCACATACCAATAAAAGAAGGCTGAAGAAAGATATTATCTCAGCTTCTAAGATATTTCTAGTGAAGGAATTTTAGTAGTTGGGTACAAAATTGCAATTAACTTGCATCTCACTAAGCAAATTTCAGTCTTCTTCAAAGACAGTACTACTACTTTGATGATAATAATGTTACAATTTTAGAACTATCATCACATCAAGTATAAACTCCAAGAAGCATTTGTCTGAATGTGTCCATGGAAAAAATCTGAATGTAGCAGTTACATTCTACTTGAAAATCTTGTTTGAAAAGCTGTCAAAATTTTGGCTTTGTGGGTCAACTTTCTTATATAATCCCCTTGTTTAGGTCAAACCTCTTTTTTCTTTCAGTTTGACATAGGATGTTTACATGCAATTGGAAACCTCTTTGGCCTCATACTGAACAATGTCGACCTTGGTGAAAATTGCACAAAGAAACTTTGCACAGAATTATCAAACACAGCAATTCAGAAACTCTCATTGAGCCGTGTGAAACTTTCATATATTGGCAAGTCAACTTTCCAGGGATTGCAGGGAACAAATCTTACAGTTTTAAACCTTTCTCAAAATTCTCTGTCTGTAATAGAAGATGACTCATTTCAGTGGTTCTCAAGTTTACAATACTTAAACCTGAAGCATAATAACATTCATGTATCTTCACGTTTATTTTATGGATTATCCAACCTCAAGCATCTGAATCTGATAAATTCAGTTAATGGGAAAATTGATGATTTTTCCTTCTTTTGGTTACACCACCTTGAGTTCCTTATAATGGATAATAACAATTTTGCAGGAATAACTCCTAATATGTTCACAGGTCTGAACAACCTGAAGTATCTGAGTCTCTGTAACTGCAACATAAACTTACAAAGAATAACTAATAAAACATTTTCATCACTTGCTAATTCCAGTCTGCAGGTCCTCAACCTCACAAAAACAAGAATATCTACAATAGAAAGTGGAGCATTTTCATCCTTGGGACACCTAAAAATTCTTGATCTTGGTCTTAATGAAATCAGTCAAGAGCTCGAAGGTCACGAGTTTAAAGGTCTCAATAATATACAAGATATTTATCTTTCCTACAATAAAAAACTCAATTTGAGAAGTGAATCATTTATTTTTGTCCCAAGCCTTAGAAAACTGATGATGAGAAAGGTAGCCTGCAGTAATCTGGCATTTTCTCCTTCACCTTTTCATCCTTTACGAAATCTGACTGTCCTGGATATCAGCAATAACAATATAGCAAACATGAAAGAAGACTTGTTTGATGGACTTCACAAACTTTACATTTTGGATTTGCAGCACAATAATTTAGCCCGACTTTGGAAACATGCAAATCCAGGCGGCCCTGTTCTTTTTTTAAAAAATCTTCCCAACTTGCATATTCTTAATTTAAAATCAAATGGGCTTGATGAGATTCCAGTTCAGGTTTTCAAGGGTCTGTTTCAATTAAAAAACTTGGATTTAGGATCAAATAATTTGAATTTGCTTCCAGCAACCGTGTTTGATGACCAAGCCTCTCTGAACTCATTGAACCTTCAAAAAAATCTGATAACCTCAGTTGAAGAAAAAGTGTTTGGCCCAGCTTTCAACAGCCTGAGAATTCTGGAGATGGGTTCCAACCCATTTGATTGCACCTGTGAAAGCATTGCTTGGTTTACTGATTGGCTTAATGTGACCCAAGCATATATACCTGGATTGCAATCCCAGTACATTTGCAACACCCCCCCTAAATACCACGGTAGTCTACTGTTGCATTTTGACAGCTCAGCCTGCAAAGACAGTGCTCCATTTAAACTTCTGTTTGTGATTACTGCCACTATTGTGACACTATTCATTTTTATTGTTCTTATCATCCATTTCGAAGGGTGGAGAATAGCCTTCTACTGGAATATTTTAGTAAGTCGAATACTTGGTTTTGAAGAACTTGACAGACAACAAGGAGAGTTTGATTATGATGCTTATATCATTCATGCAAGGCAGGACAAGAATTGGGTGTCTAAGAATTTCATGTCTCTGGAAGAAAACTTTCGAATTAACTTTTGTTTAGAAGAACGGGACTTCGAAGCAGGCATATCTAAAATTGAAGCCACAATTAACAGTATAAAAATGAGCAGGAAGATTATTTTTGTTGTGACTGAACACCTCTTACAGGATCCTTGGTGCAAAAAGTGAGTAGGATATAAAATCTGATATGTAAGGGGAAAATTTCTTAACAGATTTTTTTTTTTTTAACAGGTAAATATTTTTTTTGTTTTTGTAGTTTAATCAAAAAATACTATTTAATTAAAAATACCATGCAAATACTACTTCAATATATTTACTTAATATATCATAATTTAAGAAAAATTCCTAAGTTAATGAAGTTAATTGCTCCACATGTACCCTAGTGGAAATTTGAATCTCATAGTCAATGGTGGCGATTATTTTATTTTTCTGAACAATCAAGCAGATTGCTTTCCTTAAAATTACATGTTTGAAATAGAGCAATAATGGATGAGATCACTAGCATCCAAAGATGATTTTTATTTCCCTTTAAATGAGTCTTTTCACCTTTCTTATGTAGTGATCTCGAAAAGAAAGACACTTTGCTAAACAAGACGGTAGACTTAGGTTATATTTTGAAAGGATTCATTTTTTCCTTAGTTAGAAGGTAACTCATTTAAAATAAGTAATGACAATTTTATGTCACAGAATAGACATTAAGACCCCTATTTGAGTCCAGCCTTTGAGTTTGCAATGTGCTCATGTAGTACATGAGCTATTAAAAGAACTGTTTGTCATTTTTCACTCCACATGAAAGAAAACATGTCTTTATCTTATTTTTGCTTCAGTTTTAAGGTGTATCATGCTCTTCAGCAAGCTATTGAACAAAGTCGTGACTCCATCATATTGATCTTCTTTCATGATATCGAAGATTACAAGTTGTATCATGCACTTCGCCTGAGAAGAGGAATGTTCAGATCTCGCTGCATCTTGAACTGGCCAGCCCAGAAAGAACGAGTCAGTGCATTTAATCAGAAATTAGTGATGGCGCTTAAATCTAATAGTAAAGTGCACTGAATTTTGACAATATGGATTTGAATTATGGGGTCATGTTATTGCATATTTTCTCTCCTTGGAAAATTAATCAGCCTTTAAGAAGACCTGAAAAAGCTTGTCATGCTAGAAAGATATGTATGAGCCACTATAATTTAAATTTACTTGTCTATAGTCACATTTTTGTTGATATTTTAATTGACCTGCACTGAAGTGACATCATGATTGACTCATGATGCCTGTGCATCAACTGTGTGATGCAAATTCTGAAAAGCAGTGAGAGTGGCTGAAGTTCTAGGAAAAATGTCCACCAATGAAGAGTAGCAAAGCCATAGCCTCTCTACTTTAAAGGGATATGCAAAACACAACACAATGATAGAATAGCAAGTTCTGTGTAGAAGGTAGGTGGACACTGCTGTTTCATAACACAAGGGGAGATTCAGTAAAAGTAAAATTAAAATTTGAAAGCATTCCTTCTGAAGCACAGTGAGTAACATGGACAAATATTTCTGTAGTTGAAACCAAGAAACACAGCAGAGTTTCAAAGTGAGTTTTAAAGCTTTTGTTTCAAGAAAAAGCCACTTGATCCTGTGAGCAGCCTGGTCAGAACATGCATGAGAGATTGTTTATGCTTTCTGGGTGTGGCTGGTACTGGTGACAATCAAAACCAAATTTTCTGACTGATGAGTCAACTAAACTAATCAATGTGGTACCATAAAAAAAAAAATTTACTCTTCCCTACTGAATTTCAGAGAGCTGGCAGAAAGACATTCATACTGAGAGATGTTGCCTTAAATTCTTTGAATGCACATAAAGTTATATGTGGGCCTTTAAATAGAACTTAAAATCAATGTGAAACATGGCTAAGGGCACAGATGTATAAACTGAATAAAAGCACAGGTATTTCTGTAGCACAACTAGAAGACAACTATGTGGAGAAGGTGGTGCTACTGCAATTTCATTACCAATAACTTTGTTACTGGTTAACACTCTTCCCCTGCAAACGAAATAGTTAGACCTGATTAGGAATATTATTGTGACTACAGGTAGAGTAGCAGGAAAACATCAAAAGCAGATTAATTTCAAAATTTTTGTTTCCTTTTTCTTTATGATTGCACATGGTTTTGCCTTTGGTAGCTAAAAAGAAATTTGTAAAGAAATCAGAATTCTGTTGTTTAATTTCTTACATCGCAATCTGTTTTTTTCTTAACATACTTTACAAAAACATGGGCTAGTTGGCAATTGCCAAAGCATTAAGTTTCAACCACATGTGCTAGTATCTTCATTTGGAGAGAGCTGAGCACCAGCCAAGTGTGCTCTGAAAGGATGTTTCTGATGTTTGAGACTTGTTGTAGTTTTATGGAGTATTGAGCACAACCTGGAGTATTGTGTGCAGTTCTGGTGTCCTCAACATAAAAAGGACATGGAAGTGTTGGAACAAGTCCAGAGGAGG
>JBCJKH010010735.1:6908-48993 GCA_039877255.1 Loriculus beryllinus | reverse complement strand
GCAACATAGGACCTCTTTAGGGTAATGTATGTCCCACAGGGTAAAATATAGTTTAAGTTATACCTACATTAATTTCTCATTCCCCCATTAATACATCAATGTCTTTGCTACAAATGAACAGTAAGATGGACATACATTAAGCACTATGCACATCATAAAGTAAAAGCAACTCACCAGTGTTTCTTGGAAATCTGATTTGTCATTAATATCATCAACCTTGTAAGACCCAGAGAGACTTAGATAATAATAGTAGTCCATACCGGTAATGCCAAGACTGCTTTTTTGTTCTGAGGAGGCCCCTTCAATTAGCTGCAAAATAGAAATCCCCAAAACAGGTGTCATACAAGGTCTTCAGCAAAGATAGGACAGGTTGGAAACAGACGCCTGAGCCTGAAATTACTGGAAGGGACAGTGCTGTGCCAGGTATGTATCCTTCCTGCCCTTTGTTAATTGTTAAACCCAAAAGACCAGCTTTCATGCCCATTCCCACAAATGGGTTAGTTCTAACTTCCACATCTAGTACAAAGCAAAGCTTGTGACTTGACTTGAATGCCTTCCTTAACTCATACACTTACTACATGGGTTTTTGCATCTACAACGCTTTATCTAAATTCTCAGGAGCACCATGTTTTCCACGCCTACCGAAAGTAGGCAGAGTTGAAAGAACACCCTGAAAAAGCACTATTTGTGACTTTAATTGTGAGACTAAGAATCCTTTTTGCCCATTATGGTATACATTCAGCAAGCTTTGAACTGCTCCAATGCTATGCTGATTTGAAGCGTGGCTCAAGTCATACCTCTTTGCATCATTTAGGCAAACAGGGCCAAGGTCAAATAACAGAGTAGTTAAAAAAAGGTTCCTATGCTCTCAGTGATGCCAGAGAAATTCCTCAGTCCTATGTAAAATCTACACAGCTGTGCACAGACATGGCTGCAATAAAGAATGAACAAACTAACCAGCCTCAGAAAAGAATTTGAAATATTGAAGTATTTTTGTTCTGGATCTGCAAGGCTGGTAAGCGGGTCTATGTTAGATGGTATCTTAACACGTTGCCAAGTTTCCCACCCATGTCCAGATTACCTTCTGCTGCGAACATTCAGTAATCTCACTGTGTTGAGCATGACTTTTCAATCAAAAGGAAAAACTTGTCCTACTTATTTTAAATACCTGGTAAAAGACCTACACATTCCTGACCTGGTAAAAAATGTGAAAACTCCTCTCTCCAGGATTCCTCATTACAACCCGAGACTTTTCCAGTAGGAAGTTGGAGATTTTCCCTCCGTCTGGCTCTCCACCTGGGCTAAACTGGATTTCAAAGTATTTGCCCTGCAATAAATAATTAGAGCTGTTAAATGATTAGTACAAATCTGAAATCACACACTTGTATGTTGCCACAAGGAAGGTTACTAGGATATTTACTCTTAACAGATGCAGTGACCCAGCTGCCTCAAGGTATAACCTAAGCTTGGATTCTTGAACTACCGCTTATCTTTATGCATTTACACAGCGCTAGACTCAGAATAATACACAATGTGTTAATGCAAATGTAGAGAGGAAGTCAGCAGCTTCTTTTAGCTGCTGAGACTCCTGCTTAGTGTAAAGGAAGCCGTAAGGCCCACCTATGCAGGAAGTAAATTGAACAGATTTACAACCCACGGCAAGTATAATGTTCTGCTTGGAAGGAAGGTAAAGCAATTATCTTTTTCTTCCAGGGAGGATATTAATTGCACTAACACTCATACTGGCAGAGGAACAAATCTTAGGTTTGTAAAGGCTATGTATAACTTAAAACAGAACCTATAGTACCTTATCTAGTGAACAGTCAGTTTCACAATGATTTTGACTATTTTATATTTGTACAATAGACAAACTGAAGAAAATACCTGCCTGCTTTCTGTAAATATTAGTAAATGCCTTTCCCATCAAACAACTCTAAAGGTGGTTTCATCCATTTAAAACAAAACAAAACAAAAAAACCCTAACAAACAAACAAAAACAAAACAACAACAAAAAAACAACCTTATCTTCTTTTGTATTTGTTTTTTAATGCATTACTTCATCTATTTTGCTGACCTGGAAAACTGGCCACTTTACTGATGATAAATTATTTGGCTGCAGACTTAACATGCTATAAATGAATTGACCAGTACATATTGTAAGAGAACCGAATGCACAACCTATACAGAATGAAACAGATGCCTCTTAACACCATGCTTCAAAATACACTTATATTTTATTTAATTCATTTGTAATCAATTTATATTATACTCCTGAATAGTGTCTCTGTAACGGAAGAATAAAGTAATCTCTACAGTAGGACTTACAAATCTGCTGGAGTTGTTGTTCCGTACAGTTTTTGCATTCCCGAAAGCCTCCAGTAAAGGGTTGGACTGCAGAATAATATCTTTAACATGCTAAAATTTCAGGAAAAGCAGAGAAATAGAGATTCAGAAATAGACATTTTAGAAGTTCTTAAGTATTTTCCAGAAACCCATGACATCTGAGTTATATATTAAAAAGCCAGAAATCCTGCATCTGTAAGAAACCCTCTTGATCAGATAAGGAACCAAATCTTACCAGCTTTATTTTTCAGATCTTCTAGCTCCTACTATTAACAAAATAGCTATTAACAAAAGTAACTATTTATTCTTCCAGCAGACTTTCAGATTCCCTTATTTTTACTAGATACCCTCAAGAAACAAGATGATACTCCTGCTGCTGGCTCTCTGATGTATGCATACAAATCAGAGCTTTTATAGAAATAATATAACCCCAAAAAGCCATCTCAGTGGTCAAGAGAAAGCGAACAACACAGAAGGAAAAGCCCACACATCTACTAAAAGGAGACTGATTCCTGTTGTAATCTGGTTAAGAACAATTACAGTACCTTTATCCCTTAATTTTAAATAAATAAATAAATAAATGAATGAAATTGCTTGTAGAGATAATTCAGCAAAAGAGCAACAAATCTCTCAGCAGAGCTGAGTCTGTGGATTTTTCTCATACAGCTCTCATCACATAAGCAGCCCAACAAGCAAGCAGGTCACTACCCACTTCAGCTATCTCTGCTATTGAGGGCTTGTAAGTATTTCTAGCTGCTTAACCACAAGCTTCTTCAGTAGAGCGCCTCATGTTTTCCAAGACATACTCTTTTCATACAACGTTCGAATACAGACTATGCTTATGCTTCAGTATTACTCTATATCAACTCACCTGTACTTTAGGGCCACCTCCTGAAATTTTGGAGATATAACTCATGATATATTTAGCTGCTACAGTCTTTCCAGCACCACTTTCCCCACTACAAAAAAAGGAACACAATAATGTACTTATTAGTTTTTCAGTAAATCTAGAATGCAGTAATTTGAGGTTTAACCTGTTCAATCAAGACTAGGTACCTTAACAACAAATAATAACAAATATGCACCATATTTACATCAGCTAACCCAGTTATCTATAGACTGTGGTATAGTACGGTAGCATGGTACTTGGATATGTTTGTAAATAACTAATTTTTAATACATCATCTTGCATGGACACCAGAATCTCTATGGGACTTCACAGATGCTAAAAGAAAAAAAAAAAAAGAACAAGTGTGTTAAGAACTCAATTCCCACCTAAATTTAATGGGATTTCAGATCTCAGCCTAAACACTCATTCAAAAATCCAAACTTTGAATGCCATGCCAGATACCTACTTCATTTCAGGAGTCTTTTGTTTTAGGTGTTCCTGAATGAAATAATGAGACATTATTAATCACATCCTGAATGACGGAAGAACTACCTTCCTGTTCCTATGCCTCTTGACACAGGGTACAAGAAGTCTTAATACTCCATACTAGCTTTCACAATTCCTTCCTTCCGTTATAATATTTCATTTCAATGGTGAATAATGTTTCCAACAGCAGTAGATTCGCCTTCTTGCAATTAGTAAGCTTTACAAGAGGGAAGATTGGCATGCCAGACAATCCAACCTCATGCTTTACTTCATACCTTAAAGCTAACTTCATTTCAACAGAATTCCTCCAGACTGACCAGCTTTGACCTTAATGAATTTACGCTGACTGGGAACAACTACACTAATGCAAAACACAACATACAGATGTTGCTTCAGTGACAGATAATCCAAAATGGTTTTTTGTTGATTGTTTTTTCTTTCGTGTGAAAACCTTTAAACTCCTCAGTAATTTCAGTGAATGTTGACTCTTCCATCCCACACCTACTTGTTCCTGGATATGGATCAAATGCACATCTTTTCCTGCACAAATTTTAGCTACGTTTGCCAGAGAAACATCAGCACTTCCTGCACAGGAAAAAGACTTGCTGAGACTGAACAACTCAGAGCTCCTTATCAGCATGAGTAATGGAGACGTTTCCAATGGTTTAATTCTGAAAAAGCTTCCCAAACTGCCAAACTCCAGATATCATTTTACATCTTCAAAACTTCCCTGAGTACAGAAATACTGAAAGGCTTTTCCCCTCCCTACAACCACAAAGTTTTCATGCTTTTTTCTTCTCCTGACTGCAGTTTCACAGATCAAACAGGTAAGTGGAAAAGGTGAAAAAAAATACTTGATCACCTCATCTGTGAAGTGCAGACCATGACACTCATCAATCCAAATCATGAATTCATTTTCCCAAGCATTAAAAAGACACCCTATATTATTGGGTATCTGCTACATTCACAGGGACAGACGAGTCTGATGGATGGCAAACTCCATTTAAAAGTTCAGAACAGCAACGGTTCGGTAACTAAAATAACACTGCTTCAAAATTTGCTTGCAGCAAATTGCTCATGCTATTGTCAAATGACACAGACCAAGCTAAAACAAATCATAACCTTGAGTTCATTTATGCAGTGTTCTGCTGAATACAGAGGAAGATCTGGGACCAAATACTGAACTGATTTGATCAGGTATTATTTATCGCTCAGTAAAAACATAACACATTTGTGTAAGGTCTTCTTGGATGCATAAATTATCCTCCTTTGTTCAAATTAAGCGTAGCTTGTATTTCTCACTCCCTAGTGTCTGCCATGGAAACTGACCTGGAATAATAGAGTTCCATTTTATTGTTAGTCTTTGTTTTTATATAAGTGGTCCTCTACATTAAATTAACTTTGCCAGACGACTGCCTTTGAGAGTTTGCTTTAGATTTGTGCATGCATACACTTATTCTTTTTTATGCTTTTATTGATCAGAGACCAGTAAATTGCTCCAATTAAACTAGAATACAACAGGATGATACATAATTTATGAACCAAAGTAACTTTATCTGATGAGATGGTATCTTGCCCCCAATAAAGCTCAAGTGTAGCAGGGAGATTGTGGCATTCTTGCCAAATGGTTCCCATAGAGAAGCTTTTTCACATACATTTTACTGCTCTACTGCTATTAAAACTATTTTAAGAAGATGTAAGAACCAGTTTCTAGCTTGGTAGCTTCAGGTATGTTGGAAGGATGGAGAATTTTTAAGGCTGAAAAATATTACAATGGCTTAAAAGTAAATGGATTTTATACTAACTTTTTTCTCGAAACTTTTCTCACTAAAAATAAAACAATCACTAACAAAAAAGAATTTTGTGAAAAACATTGTTCCTTCTAGCACTATTTGCTACTTCAAACAAATGACATTCTGATCAGAAAGTCTATTAACACTTGGCTGAAATCAGAGTAAGACTACAAACACAGAAGGGAAATTTCTTGCTCCTTCCTCCCCTTGCTCCCAGAGAAAATACAATCAGTGATTAGAGAAGCGAGATCAAGTACATAGCTGCCTCCTTCCCTCTAAAATTAATTTTCTGACATCTAATAGAGTAGCCCTGGCTGGAGAACAATACAATTAATACTTATCTACATCACCAGGACAATGCACAATTGTTAATAACAAATAGTTATAAAGAACTCTTGGTCCTGTAAGAACACTGCATACGTACAATACTCTGATGTGTTTGGATAAGCTTTTTAGTTTGTTTACACAGAACATTTACTTTTTCTAATTACGTTCAGAGAAACCCCAGTAGCAGAACTTCAGTGAAATATTTTTCCCCTTCTGAACTGGAGCTTTTACCTAACTTTTAGTACTGCATTAAGACTTATGTGTCTACCCCTTTCTCATGAAAATTCTACCATATTTCCAGTTAAGAGCCTGTGCAGATGTTTTAGACTGATCAGTCATTTGAGTCCTCTGGAAAGTGTAGATACAGGAACTGGCTAGAAGTCTCACATTTTGAACTTAATAGATTTAAGGCATATATGAGTTGTTCACTAAAAACAGTTGAGGTGGTAAATGATCCTTCCATTAATACAGATTTGTAGTACTTAAGTTGCATTGTCTTTTCAGGTATGCAGTCATCATATACAGCTTTATTGTAACCAAACATTACCACAGGGATGTCAAATGTAAACCAAAATTACAAACAAGAAGGACTGAAGAAATGCTTTAAAGCAACTGCAACGTCTCCTGGCAGAGAATCACAGAACGAAAGTGAAAATAAAGTCCTTAACTTTATAGAAAGGTAAAACCTTCTTCAGAGAACACTCTGAAGAAACACATTTATTGCTACATAATAGAAAAATACTAATCATAACCTCCACTCTCTTAATTAAAGGGCAGTGATAGTCCAGAAAGGATTAAAGGCCACAACAGACAATCTTTTGTAATTAAATCTTGACCGGGCAACTCCTTGTTGACAGTTTGGAAGTGCCGTCACTTCAAGGAGGAAGAAACGCAAGCAGTCTGCTGTAGCAGACATTTATGAGCTTGGTTCAATATAGACTCAAATTCAGTATCATGCCTCAATAATACAGAAACTGAATGAGAAATCAAACTCCAGCATAAGTGACTTACTCAAGAGTAAACTCCATTTGTAATTCCACCCCATGCATACAAAACGAGGGTAGGGACTGTGGGTACTGCTCCCTCCTCCCATCTAAGCACACTCTCAGCACCTGCATCCAGCCCAGCCAGAGTCCAGCCCATGAATAACCTCATTCTTTACACTGTTGACAGGCATTCAAAATAGCTCCTGGGTCCTCAGCTATAATCAGACACGCCTACATGTAATTTTCTTAATGCATGCGCATGTATGCTGCAATTACTCCACTGATGGAACAGGCTTCCCTGGTCCTGGAAAGGTTGTTCAGTAACAGTTTTTCTTTTAGAATTAGTATTATCACACTAAAAGATTATTTCTGTTTGCTGTCTATTCAGCCCTTCAGAGAACTGCATTTTCTTTCGGATCTGCTTTCCTAGCCCATCATTGACTTTTTGAAGATGCCAAGCTTTTTCTATGGGTGTCTTAATGCATTATGTGGAATTCTGGAATTAGATGTCCTGGCAACAGGGTGTGCAATCCTCATGCACACACAGGATCCTGACTACAGCAAGACACTGCAGAAACCTTTCTTCACATACTAGGAAATCTACATCTAGTCTCTAGGAATGCATGCATCTCCCCAGGTCAAGAGAGAGCTGCCACAGCTATATGCTGTAGGCAGACACAGGTGAGCACCAGCCCTTTCCAATCAACCTTGTGTCTCCTTCAACTTTGTATGCACCATAAGCCAGATGTAGCCTTTTTGATCTGACTGTGAGTCAGTCCAATCTACACCTTTTCTCTCTACAGAGAAACTCACCTTTCTTCAGGGGGAAAAACTAGCACCATGGGAGGGAGGGGAAAAGGAAAACCTCAGTCTGTTTCGGTACTAGCTTGCTCTGTTCCTTCCATTCTACCTGGGATTTTCAGTGAAGTCACTCCAAATTCAGACTAGTTGTAAAGTAGAGAAGCAAACAGGCACCTCATAACAACCATACTGTCTTCATTATCACTCATTTTCCACAGGACACATTTTCATGGCAAAAAACCATGGTTCACTGAAACACAAAGGCTCATTTGGAACTGCTTAGGTTCAGCAGACTCCTGTGGGACTGGAGACAGTCAAGACAGAACTGCATCTCAATTTGTTAAGAATCACCAGTTTAGGGGCACAAATGGTAAAGTCCTTGGCAGCATTAAGTGAAAGTGATGGTGTGGTGGCACACATGAATCTAGCAAGAATATTCATTTCATTCAAGAGCTGCAGCATCTTGTGAGCTTCTAGTTTGGCAGCAATTTCAATGCCTTCTGGTCTATGAAATAAAACATGAGCAAGCAAATTCCAGACTTCAAGAGGCTTAATCTCTAAGCCAGCTCTAGTTGTTAGAAATAGTGATAACATTGAAGTCAGAAAACACAGGATGTATCTGAACAGTTTAAGCGAAATATGGTCGAAAGGATTAAAATATCAACCAGAATCAGTTTTGTGAGTGGCTGAGTTACTTGGTTTTATTGAAACAATTTCCAAGTGTCCCAAAAAATCAAAATACCACCATGAAAACCGCTCGTAAGTCTACAGTTTAGAGTGTCTATAATAAGAATAATCTTAGGAAAAATAGATGTGTAGAAAGAAAAAGGAACTCTGAAGTTCCCTGGCAAACACAGTTTTTCTTGTTTGTTTTGCAGCAGATTTCAAGTAACTCCAGCAGACTTTGAATAGTCTGTGCACACACCGAGAGGGAATTCACTCTGCACATACAAAATGCAGACACTCCAAAGCATGGCATCCACCATTCAAGCCCAAGAATTCCCACATGAATTTAAACCTGTAAGTCTGTATCTTAGATCTGCATCTCTGCTCTCTGAAAACATGACCCTCTGCATTCACTGAACCTCCAGGCGTTAGCAATGGATAAAAAAATATGGGGTTTTTAGTCACAGCTCACTACAGTTTAAAGGTATTCACTATAAATTTAGCTTTATGTCAAACATCTCAGGCTCTGGGATGCTACTTTGTTCAAAAAGCAAAATAAATCTCCATTTTACCCATTCCCAAGAGGCCGGAATTGGACTAAATGGCTCTAGAAACTTCAGCACGGCAAGAGGCATCTATGTTGCAAAAAGGAAGACTGAGCTCAGGGAACATATCAGACATATGAGATACAGGAATATGAGCTTTGGGCATTTTGCTGTGTATGGCTCCATGCTGTAGAGCTAGGGGTCCAAGAACAGGGAGGCCTTCATAGGAGTACAATTCAGTGTAGAAAACTGTTAATACCTGATTGACCTTCCTCCATGTAAAATCAGCAGATCCCACATATATATTAATTTATACATTTAAAGAGATTAATAGTGAAGACAAAATTAATTTTCCAGTATCTCTCCTTCTTTTGTCTCTGACTGAATGCAAGCAAAATTCCAAATGGAACAAAAGTACATTTATTTTTAACAGGGGAAAAACAGTACTAAAAGCAGAATATGGTTAAAAAAATTGAGTCAGTGTGAGAATGTTTGATTTAAGAGTATCTGTGGTTCCCATAGTTGTTAATCTAACTCTTATGTAGTCAAGTCATTCAACGTTTGCAGTTTTGCTACTGGGCATGAAGCTGGCTGTGTGACAAACATTTCTTATGGTTAAGCTATCACCAGGATTTCACTGGAAAACAATAGGACGGGTCAGAAAGTACTTAGCTACCCTAGAAAACCCTAAAATGCTCAGTAGTCATGGACACAGAACGTTTTTACTGATATAATAAAAGAAATAAACTTTAATGCTTCTTGAAGTTAAAACACCAAAAGAAGATGATAAAATATTATTTACAGATCTTTTCCTTACCTAATAATGACACACTGATTTTCTCTGTCAATAATCATGTTCCTGTACATGCTGTCTGCAAGAGCATAAATATGTGGTGGGTTCTCATATTGCGCCTAGGAGAGAAAACAGAGAACCATTTTTCAACACAGCATTAAACAACACAGACAGAGCAGCGGTATTTTGAATTTAAATTGGAAGAGTTATTTTCCTGGAAAACCAATTCTGAATCCTACTTTATACTGAGTTTTCCCCAGAAATTTTTTTTTTTGTTTGCTTAATAAGAACAAACCCAAGGTTCTGGGGTTTGTTACTGATCTTTCTGTCATCCATCATTTTCTTCTGAACTATTGTAAACACCCTGTTCTAAAAATGGTTTGTGCTTGAAATATATTACATAATTTTAGCCCATTCCACATGGTCACATGCTAACAATAAATTACTTAAACTGCCACACAGAGCCTGGTAGTGTATGTCTCATTTTCAGCCCCTGAATCCATTCAAAACGAATGGTTTCCCAGATCTCTGGACATGGTCAACTTGAGCAAAGCAGGAAAAGAGGATTTTAAGTCCCTAATGTCCTTGTGCTGACTCACTCTTCAAGCTCTATTTTCAAAAGTTGCATTCAATTTTGACAACTCTTTTTTATTGTTTTTGTCCAGTTTGTGAGTTAGAGTCATTTTGCATTGTGCACCACACTTTCAAGTTTAACAACAACTTTTGCAAGGAAGAGTGCCTAACCCATGTCAATGAGAGAAACCTGACCCAGGTTAGAGTTAATCAGTACAAGTACTTTCTTGAAATACTAATCCTATATTCCAGGGAATTCAATCTGAAGACTCAATATATGGTGGTAAATGGATATCAGACAAGTTCTTACAGGCTAGTACAATGCTACCAAAACCCAGAAACAAATGCTTCCAAGAGTTTAATCATATTGACTAATATTTACATGCCCCTGAATACTGCAGTACATTTTAGACTGCTTTACTTACTGCTCCTTGGTACATCTCAATTTCCTTTTCCCCAAAATACGGCATTTGCTTGAAAGGATTCACAGAGATTAATACAGAGCCAATATATGTCTGTATTCAAAAGAAGTTAAGGTAACTACAGCTTCATAAAGTATTATCTTACCACTAGTGACTGCCAAGTAACTTTTTCATCTATTACACAATACAGTACAGCTTCAAACAACAGTAAAAACTCCACCACTTACAACTGTTAATAAAAACAAAATTAACAGGCTTACAAGAATATAAACATTTCATTCAATGGGATGCTTTCCTATTATCAAAATATTTATTTTAGGACAAGCCAAGTATAGCCATATGTATTAGAGGTCCAAATATGACACACCTCAAATAAAAATACAGAAAGGAAATGGCATATTTAAACTGTTTTACTCCTTTGTAATTTAGGAGGTCATATTGTCAGTATTGGAAAATATTGCTTTGACCTCTGCAGAATATAGTATAGTGACACACTCTGATCTCATCAAGATAGTGCTGAGCATGCACAGTTGGATGGAAACAGCCAGTACTGAGCTAAATTGGACAATTATTCAGCTGCATGTACTAGTAGGGGAGCTAAGGGAATTAGATAATTCAGTATGTGTTATTTTATAAGCGTAACTATTAACAGTCCCTCAGAGTCTTATCCTGCAGGCTGCCCTATAAGAAGCCCTTCAGTTTCAAGCTATTATTAGCCCCAGAAAGCTTTTATACGACATTCCAAATGCCAGTACTTCACCATTCTGCATTCAGCTCCACATGCACCTAACATTTACAACACACTTCAGAAGCTTTAGAATCAGAGTTGCTGTACACATATATGAAGCAACTGATACTACTTTACAGACAGGACTGGTTCACTGAGCTGGAGTTAGCAGTGTACCAATGTCAATGAGGCCAAAATGTTGTACCGCAGGTTTCATTTTACAATCTGGAACTGTTCCCAGGCAAGCTTACTAAGCTCTCCAGACAAAAGTGGGAAAATCATCAAACTTATACTGCTGGATTATCCTATGTAAAAATATACTGTTGTAGTGCCACAGCACAAAATGGTAACGTTAGAGAAGAAGTATAACTCAGTGAGCATAATTTCTGTACTCTTCATTTGCAATGCTTTCTTCATGCTTCTTTTTTCCACTTAAAGTGACATCATCTGGGCCTCAAATATAATAAATCAAGTATTCAGTCAGTATAAACATCCAAAGTGACAGTTTTCTGTTGGTAAACAATACCAGCATTTTCTGGGAGGATTCTGTAATCTCTATGCAACGTAGCACAGAGAAATGTTCATTCATGGGTGGACACACAAACAATTGAAAGATTCAAGAGATTATCTCCATTCTAGAATGAAAAGCCTTTGCAGAACTGCAAAAGGAGTCTTTTCTCCCTACACAAAAGAATTATAATGCTTTACAAGAAGAGTCTGATCATTCATGAGACCACAAGACCCCTTGGAAAACATTCTTATTCCTGCTTCAGTACAAAGACCATCTCCACGTTAAATGTCACTTGTTTTATAGAAAAAAGCATAAAACCACTTCCTTGGCACAGAGTGCTGAAGACTTTGTGAATTTACCGCATGGAAGATGCAGTGCTCCACACGGACAAAGCGCTCGTGTTGCTAACAGGAAGAGCACCAGTTTGCCTCAGTACTACAGTTTCCCAAATAACTGCACAACTTTATCGTGTTTCTGCAATGCCAGTGTAATAATGGCGTGATAATTTATGGAACAAAGAATCCAAACCCATGTGCACACACATATTAAAAACCTCTGTGGTTTGGGATTGAAATGTTAGCACAACTGCAAAATTATTCACCTCTATCAGTCCTCAATAAACCACGCTGCTACTTAGCTCTTAACCATCTGAAGGTATGAAAAAAGCCAGGAGATGTTATATTTCCTTCCCTTTCTACTAAAAAATGTTAAAAACTCTTCAAGGAACCTATTCCCCATTATTCTATACCAGCAAGTATGAAAATCTGGCTACAGCAGAAGATTATGTATTTTCCAGTATATAATCATATTGACTACTGTTTACCAGACATATAATTGCAACTCATGTTACACTGTGAAAGCTAAAATGACACAGTGATTATTCTTATCTGAAGTAATTGCTTTCATAAGAAATTTAAAATCAAATTTAAAAAAGCAACCCTTTGGTGCTGAAATCCATTTTCCTTGTTGGGTTCTATGTTCAGGTTGGGTTCTATGTTCAGGTATTTAAATCATCTTCTTTCATTATCATAGAAAAAAAATTAAGCATGAACACTGGAGATTTACAGATGTTCACATGGTCAGATGCTTCCATCAGCCCATGATTCACAGTATTAGCAATCCCAGAATAAGTCACAAAAGGAATTATGTCACAGAAGAAATGCTACTTTGAAAAGATCATTAGAATTTAAGAAGTGTAAAAGACAACATGGTATCGACACATATATACACATTAAACCCACTCATTCTTGCTCTTAGAAGTAGTATTACTGCAGTAGCTTCAGGGGTCACATGGATATATAAATGTACAGAGCTACAGACATACCTTCAATGGCAACAAGAACGATTCCTAGTATCAAGAAGAATACCTTAAAATAAATTTTCAGATCTTAATTTCAACCATCATAATTAGCTCAGTTTACACAAGCATTGTGCAATCTCAGGTGAACTGTCACTTTAAACACTCAGCATCTTTGAGTAATCAGTTTACACAGAATACATGCATATAATTAGTTTCACATTGGCTCAGCAAGTTGACAGAGCCCCTCTAAAAGCAACACTATAAAGGATACAAAAATATAATCATCCATGTATCGCTTCTTTAGGTTCTCCACTATGGAGTCCTCTGTGATTTTGGAAAGAAGGACCATATCATCCACTCCACTGTGCTTGACATTGTGGCTCTGCCAGTGATACCTGTAGTGCCCTTTGCTGCCCTGCAAGAAAGCACAGTAAGCATCAAAATGTTATTAGGATTAAATAACTGAAAACCATCTATTCAGATTTCAATTTCCAAAATGTTTTTCTTTCACTGATTTCCAATTCTTGATCCAGGAAGTATATAAAAGCATACATAAATGATGTCACATGACTTGCCTCCAAGCTATTGAATAACTGCACTGCTCTCAAAAACCTGAAGGTCATACCACGGTTTTGTGAATGTCTACACACAGAAGGGATTTTAGATGTCAGACACTGCTAAATCTAGCAGGAAAAAAACCCCACCATTTTTCCAACTATAGAAGCTGAGGATGCAAAAAATGCACTCCTACAGTGCAACTATTAGTAGTAAGGACAATTACCACCACCAGAACAGATTCACTACCCTTTACAGTCTTTGAAGTCAAACCTGCACATATGCTGTAAGACAAGCGGAAGCCATGAGCCTGATGCAGTAAGTATACAGTGATGTTTTGCAGATGACGTTACACAGCTTGTAGACTACAAGTCTTAACCGTCCCTTTTGATCCATTAGTCACCATGCTTAACTGACATCTAAACAGATATTCTCTCTCTGCACTTAGACACTACAATTTCAGGACGCTACTGAAAACGTGACATTTCAAGCTGCACCACTTGAAATCAGAATCTGTTTTTCTTCCAGCTGATCTGAACAGTAGTTATGTTCTGTAGATACACCCACAAAAATTTTAATCCAGTCTACATCAAGGCTATTGATTCAGCTATAAACCTGCTCTCCAAACCCAAACCTATGTGCTACAGCCTAGCAGATGAAGCTAATGGAGTTCTGCTCTCTTGCTTTTTTAAGTCCTTTTTTTACATGCAGTGCTGAAACTAGTGATGCTGGAATTAACATGTTTTACACTGAGAAGCTGTGTGCACTGTCAAGAAAGATGTAGCCAACAAAATGACAATTCTGTGTATTCCTGTCATTTTTTTAATACCACAATTTCAAACAATGTGATTTATCCACGCTGCTCTCATGTATGTTATGAGAGCAAATAATATTTGTCTGAATACACACAAATTATTAGTGTAAAGAAGTTAGCAGAATAAAATACTGCATTATTTTACAGATAAAATAAGAAAATGTAAGTACTCTGAACACTGTGGCTTCACTCCACATCTCAAAATGGGACATTAGCAACTTAGGTGCACACTTTTGCACTTGTAAAAGATCTATGCAACTGTACCAACACAAAAGCTCATCTGACATATTGTTCCCTCATGTAAACAGTCAAACACTTGTACCAAGATCAGGCACAGGAGCAGGAACAACAAATGGAGTCAGGGGAGCACATGGTTCTTACTTTAAGCTGGACTGGCTGGAAGTGTTCATTAAACTAGTTTCAGACTTCATTTTCACACAAACTTCACTGCATCTAACAGGGTGCAAACCCAGCAAAAGCTAATGAAAACACAGATTTAATGCATAACGTATATTAGCAAATGTAGTCAGGCCTATGGGTTAACCTCATCTCAACTGACAGAAAAAAAAAGGACCGACTGGATTTTTAGCTCAAGTTAAAGTATCTTGCACTAAAACCAGACCCATCTTACTACTGCAGGCAGAACTGTAGGCTTTATATTTTCTATAAAGTCTCCAGCCACTGCTACAGCTGATGCAGCTCTGTCACTGCTAACACAAGAGCAGTTGCAAACTTGAATAAAAGGAATGCCTTTAAGTTTAATACGGAAGAGATAAATACATCTGAAAAGACACAATCTGAGCAATTTTCTCACATGAGCTACAGTAAAATAGCAATCAAACTAGCTGAGTTTGCATGAAACTTGTCAATTTTACATTTGTACAAAGGAAGCAGTGAGCTGAAGGCACTGAGAAAATGAAGGAACCAATTAATTTCTGGAAATTGTTATGAAACATGTGATTGAAAAAATCAGCTGGAAGGTCAGGTTATTGGAGAAAAGAGAAGTCCAACACAGAAGCCTCATTTCCTTCAGTGTTCCCATCAGCTATTTATGAAACTGCATTTTGGAAAAAGGAACTGGCAGGGTGGATGAAAAGGTACGGTATCAAAATAAATACAGAGAACTGCATTCTTTACAAAGCGATACAGAATGTGGTTTAGTATCAGATAATAGAGTAAGCTACAGAAAATGTGTAAGAAATGAGACACAAAGCCATGGGATATATGGAAAATGTGCACACAGCTTGCAAAACAGCAGCCTTTACAAAAGTCAGGGACTGTTGTTGACAATGATTAAGCCACACATGCTACCAGGCCAAAGGGCTCTTTCCAGAAAGCAACAAGCCAGCAAGCAAACAAGAGGGGGGGCAGCTCAGCTTGCCCTGGAAGCAGCTCTCCCCAGCACTTAGGCACTGCTTTAATGCACACATGTAATCAAATCTGTGCTCTACACTATCACATACAGTCAAATGGAAAGGGATGAAGAGAGATTTAATAAAAAGGCAGCTACCCAAATACCCAAAAAAGCAAACAGCATGGAAGACAGCTGACAGTGGTGGCATTAAGTTGTTCACATTAGTATTTTACCACATTTTAATTGGCAGTTTCCACGAGTAGCTTGGAACTACTTTAATTCCCTTACAACACGGCTTTACACGCAAATACACAAAGCAGCAGCAAATCACCACCAAATCGTTGTGAGACTTCTCCACAGGATCTAGAAATAAGCCTAAACTTTAGCAGTTCTAAATTAATCTGTGGTTAAGTTTTGCTCTCATTCTCTGTGAGAACCCAAGACCGGCAGGATAGCCAGATGCAGTGGCTGGCACCTCCTTGGCCTGGGCAACAATACAGGGAGTGCTCTTTCCACAGGACACCCCCAAGTTCTTGCTCTTCCAAGCATAAGTTATGACTACAGAGTCTAACCTGAATTTATTAACTTCAGTCACTTCCAAATGGTGCTATAACCATGCCCAGACAACAGTTTACTGGTTTGTAACACAGTTTTGAAATAAAACTCAACCAACCAAACAAAAAAAACCCCAAAACCTCTTCCTATAGAAAATCTCTTCCTCTCATGCATAACTAATCTAAAAAAACCCCTCCACATCATAGCAGTTGCAAAAGCAACTCCTCATATTTCTTCAGGCTGTATATTTCCTAACAGCCAAGGAATATATACTTAAAAATTACAATGCTGTTCAATTGTCCACATGTCAAACACTAATGATTTGCTCTTACTGTGTATTTCTTGAGAACTTAACCTTTATTTTAGCTAGAGCTTTCTACCATCCACATATGAATGCAGCGCTCTGGTCTGCATACAGTTTACACCTGAAAAGGTTAAGGTGTCTACCTTAACTTGAACCTGCTCTGCAGGGAGGGCTCACACTAACTCAGCTCTGGTTGTCTTCTGCTCACACAACACACTTTCCCTGCCACCGCTCTCCACCTGATCCAGGGACTACCTCCTGGGACTGACCAGGAGCTTCAGAGCCAGCAGAACAAGGGCCAGTGGAGATGCCCCACACCCCCACATCAGCACTAACCACACTGAGGACTCATAACTCTAGCAGAGCTCCCCTGTGGCACAGGCAGATCCAGGCTCGGAGCTTTCGGTCCATCCCTGGGCCCGGCCATGTAGCTCGGATGTCAGCAAACAGCAACTTGGCTTCTCTTTGGTTTCCCCAGTGAAAGATGTGATCTACCCATGCAGTAAGTAAGCAAATCAAAGTCTTTGTGTCAGCACTAACAATGCCTAAGCAGCTGAGAAAAGATGAGCTTGGCAGCTTAGGGAAAACATGAAAAACACAAAACACATCAACAGGCTGCTAAAAGCCACAGAAGTGGAAACCTGCGTTGAACAACCTGGCTGCCAGGCCTCCTTCAGGCTCTTCCTGAGCTTCCAGCCACCTGACATTGCACAGGGAATGGAGGCTGGGCTGGTGAAGCTGGAATTAAAGGCATATGCTGCATGGCTGTCAGCTGTTATTATTCATTTGGTTGCTGTTTTAGGCTCAGAATCAGATCTGCTTTGCACTGACTAATAATAATATTTATGAGTCACAAGATGACCCTCAGAGCTAGGAGCCTACTGTTTCTGAGCCATACTGCTGCAGGAACCCATGAACGGTTCCCACCTGGCTAGAGACTAGGCAGCATTGTCCCCTCCAGTTCAACAACTTTCTTACCTTCAGCATCAAAACAATCAAGACTCTAAAGAACATAAAAACTTGATTCCACTCTCACTTTGTAAATGTCCCTTAACACCCACTTGTTCACAGATAAAGACAACTGCTACATTAATACCAAGAGAAGGGATGTAAAATACTTGCTATGTACTAAATGCTCTTTACACTTTCTGTACTACTTTTGGTATGATATGGTTAAAGCATATTATTGTTTTGTTTGGAATTAGTAATAAATATCAATGAGATATTTATTTACAGAACTTTTTTTTGCTGCTCTTCACCTTTTGTTACAATAGCAACTGCCAGTTTCTTATTTTTGCCTTTATAAATGTTTGTATACTTTTACATTATCCTAAGCAACATGTATTTGATGTGGCTATAAAAAGGTTTAGTCAATACTGTGTCACAACAGGGTTTTCTTTTAACTAGAAAAAAAAAAGGCAAATATTTTTTGTATTTCAAGCTATTAAAAACTCAAGTACTAAAAACTATTTTAAAATAGCAGGCCTAAAAATAAAGCACTAAAAACAAGGGGTCAGAAGAGACTGTATTCTGTCCCTGAGAAAGAGCTTTCTTTTTCCATCAGAACTCTGTCTGAACTACAGCAACCTACATGCCATAAATAATAATGTTTGGCTCCCATAAAGAGAAAAATTACCATCCTGAATCTGACAGCTTTTTTCAGTGTCAAACATCAATCCTTCATCAGAAGTGCTTCTCAGCCTCCACAAGGGAGTAAGAGTGTCAAATAATTATAAGCACAACCTTTTTTTCCCCGTTTTAGCTATGACAGAGTACTATTGCATGAAATTATTGTAGTTTTGAAGGCGTGTGTCTGTCTACTCCAATTAGTTTTATGAATACAATACCAAATGATAGAAAGCCATACAAAACCGAAAAATCACCACACCATTTACTGCACCCCTAACATATGTAGATATAGAGTACTAATGGAGACATATCACTAGTCTCATGCATGAGCAATTTTAACAGTTTTTCCACCTAACAAGAAGCAAAAAAACCCAGAACAAACCCAAACCAAACCAACAAGCAAACAATCAAACAAAAACCAAAACACAACCAACTTTTTGCACTAACATCATCCATCAAAATAGCAAACTTTTGTAATCCACTTACAGGGATCTTTCACATAAATCTATGAAGTGAAAGTTTGCTGTTCTCAGCAGAAATACTTAAGGTGAATTTTGGTCTGCCTCTGGGATAATCAAAATTGAGCAGCTGTAGTAGACAAAAGTGCTCCTAAATAGCTCTTGTGAGAATAGCTCTGATGCTAGAAAAACTAGAGATAATTGGTTGCAATGATCTGCCCATATTTCAAAAAGGATACTAAAGGAAGATAGCAGAAGCAAACAGACAAAGGGCAAATTATCTAAATTTAATGTAAGGCAGGTACTAAGCGAGACATCTCAACCATCACCACCTGCCCTGGGCTCTGGAGCAGGGAGCAGCCGTGACTCTATCTCCCTGCCACCAACACAGCCAGGGCCAGGAGGAGGGGATGAGACAGAAACTGGAGCCTGCTTATCTGAACAGCAAATACATGCTTGTTAAGGGAATGTGAGATGTCTACATGGTATACACATCATGCTCACAGCATCAACTCTGTTGGAAAAGACCTTTAAGATCAACAAGTCCAATCCAGGACTGCCCAGTCCACCACTAAATCATGCCACTATCATTTTCAAGAGCCAGGAAAGACATCAGCATTCCTGTAAGATACATAACAGAGCATTGCCAAAATAAAAGTTACCTCAGTGTTTGACTGTGAGGACCATGTACTGCATCAGTACTAACTTTCACTATTATCTCTTAAAGGTTATTTTAAAAAATAAGGCAAAGCTACTCAACACAACAAAATAAGGACAGGAATGAGCTGAAGAGCAGATTGTGCTAGCATGCTGAGTTAAGTTTTTGATACAATTTACAAAGACAGTGGGCAGATACCAGAAAGTAGTTAATGAACTGTAAATTCATGCTTGCTTACCCCACAGCTTTTTGGAGGGATGTGGCCTGATGTTCCAAGAAATAATCTCAAGGAAATGCAATACTGTTAGCTACTTGCTCTTAGACATTAGCTGTTAGTTGACTTGCTCTTAGATGTTAGCCTTTGAGCAGGCTCCAGAGCTGGTCTAAGTTTGACTGGTCTCTCATGGCATGAGTGGCCAAAATTTCCCTTGGCTGTGGTGGATTAAAGACAGACCTTGCAATAGCAATGTTCAGTCAATGAGCTTATTTTTATATATATGTAAATACACATACATGCCACCCTATACCAATTGTTTCACAGAGCAGCATCCATGCACATTAACTCTTGATCTGTAAATTACATATGCATCTGTATATACGTATTGTGCAAGTAAAGAACATGCAAGAAAGCAATTACAAACAAGTTTTGCCTTGGCTTTATCACTCCAAATTGTATAATAAAGCTTTTGTACCTGTCATTCTTCTCCACTAAAAACAGGTTTCAAAACATTTGTTCAATCAGGCACTTTATATGTAACAGCACAAAATGCTGTACATTTTAAATCAAACTTGCTATCACAGTTCCACTGAGTATTACAATTCATTTGGCAGCTGTATGATGCATAGGCATGTATGTGTATGTGAACTTTTTCTTCTCTCTTTCACTGTCATTACAAAAATAAAGGGATGGGTGCTCGTTCCTCCTCCTACTATCTACCTGGAAAAGAAATGTTGAGATTATTTGCATAACACCACCCAAAAAAAAATCTACACAGTAAGTGGGATCTCGGAGGCCAAATATCACAAGATTTTCCACAGCTACAAAGCCCCAGTCTCTTCAACCGCTTTGGGAACAAGACCTGTGCTTGTTTGGTTTAAACAACAGAAAATAATTTGTATATGTTAAATTTATTCTGAGTCTTCCTCTGTGCATCACGTTCACAAAAAGTATTATTATGGTCTTTAATAGAAATGTGTAGCTTGAAAACTCAATCAGTCAATTCAGACAAGATGCCACTGCCTCTCCTACAGCATCAGACTGAAATTCTTTTTTCTTGATCATCCTGAAACTAAATAAGAAACTGAAGTCAACTGGGAGCTTACCATCTGGTTTCCAGAGATAGGAACCTCAGAACAGCATGACTCAGAAGCTCTGCAGTGTCTCACACACACACTGAGAGAAGACGTTTTGATGCTGTGTGGTACATACTATATTGGTGCCAGCTTAAGCTTTTTGAGTAAGGAAAATCCATGGCATATTACAACAATGCCATCCCAGCCATGTCCTGTTCTATCTGATGTCAGCACTCACTTCCCTGCCCTGCCTCCCAGCTTTTGGAATCCAAACTTTAGCAACAACCCATGCTGAGGCTACAATCACCTCAGTGAATTCCCTTCTGCTCAGTCACTGCCTTCTTTGTATGGCTACACATGAAGAGCAGTTGAAAGTTGCTCTTCCTTTCCCCTTCCACTGACCCTTTTGTTTCCATGGTAAAACAAAGGTTTCCTCTGAAGAGTGATATTGCTGAGACACTGACCTGAGAGAATTTCAAGGGACTAAAACCACTCATATTAAAACCCCATTTAGTTACTACTCCACTGTAATCAAAGAGTATCAGTCACCACAAATCCACTCTGCATCTACTGGGTCAGGTTCCAATGAAGTCATTAACACTTCCAAGTTACTAAAAATAGCTCATTCCCAATAACAATTGTTTATGTAATCAGTTTAATGTTTTAATTATAAACAGGAAGATACTACATGCTAAAGGAAAATACTTATAATAGCTCATATTTTAGTTACACCCCAATGAACTCTGACTTACCTTTGAAAAACATGCTCAATACCGCCAGTAATCAGTGTGAGAAAAGGAGATGCCAAAGTATCAGTTTTGAATCTTTCCCTGAATTTAGTAGAAAACTGTAATGCTACACTCTTGTGATAAAATATTTACTTTTACCAACTAGTTTAATTGAAATAACATTGCCAAAGGAAAACCTTACATAATAAAATTATAATCTATATATTTTCACTATTTAAGACATTTACTAAGAACTATGTATCTACCAACAAGACTTCAGCTTTTTCATTAAGATCATAATATATTTCTACACTTTTTAACACACTACACCTCCCCAGGTTTCTAAGGCTTTCAGGTTCATGGGGATTTTTTTCTATTCTGCAGTAGTACACTTACGAGATGCTCTGGTTTTCCCATCTAAAATACTACTTAATTGACCAAGCTTAATGAAAAAATTATTAAAATCCAGTGACTCGTAGTCTGATGAAGCAGCATTTTGTGACCTGGTTCAGTAACAGCACAACAGCTCATGCAAAAGCACCTAAGCAGCCTGTAAGGTGGAAGCCAGCGTGGACAGCACCCCATGTCTGGGCAGGGTGTCTGGAGGGAGCCCAGCCCTTTTCCTCTCACCAGGCTCACCTGCTTTTCACAGTGCCCCTACACTGAGAGATAACTGATGGAGGGGAGAAGGTCTGCATGAATCACAATCCCAAATGTCACCAAACAACTACCTATTTATGACAGCCTTTGCAACCCCATGCTGACCTTTACTACTCAGTCCCAGATGGAGATCTATCCTGTTTTTAAAACGGTGCCCACTGTACTTCCTAGAGAAGGAGGAACTGTAACTGCAGTGTAACAAGTTCAGTGTTATAGTTTGTATCATTTTTATACATTCTAATTTCTTAACACAATATGCCTTTTGTAAGGCTCTCGGGTACTGAACTCTCATCTACAAACACCATTTCCACTGCCTGACTAGTGCAATATAAAAAGCTCTTTAAAAATACAGTTTTAATACAGTGTGCCAGCTTTTATACACAGACAATGCATTTTGAAATATTAGATTGTTTTAGAAAGACCAAAACTATCTTTCCCAAACATGTAAAGAAACTGACACAATCTCAATAAATGGATTATTTTTGGATGATTTAGAAATTTAATTAAAACATAAAACCATCTAAGCCCCAACTTGCCATTTTCATTAACTTTTACTTGTCTATCACCCCAAACCTACTTTTTGCTGTTGTTTCATTTGCTTAGCACATATTCCTAAGACCTCTGGATATAAACCGATTTAATTCAAATGTCATGTACTAACACTCCAGCAGCAAAAAGGAACATTATATTCTGCACATGAAACTGTATTATTTTCTTCTCAACAAATTATTTTGTCTGGTGTGTTTGTCCTCACCTCATCAATTGCTAAAGGATTATGAACAAGAATATAACAGGCTGGGCACATTATAGAAACTGGCATGGACCTTGTTTTATTACTGTTGTTTTTAACCAAGAACGTCTAACTAGATGTTTTTATGCCAACAGCCTGGAGGGAAAAAGGCTAGGGGTAGACTTTATCACCATGATCCAGTATCTAAAGGGTGGCTATAAAAACCCACTCTACTTCACACTTCTCAGGCCTCACCTGGAATACTGTATTTTTTGGTCCCCACTTTACAAAAAAAAAAAAGACATGGGCTGCCTGGAAATGGTCCAGGAAAGGGGTGCAAATTTGATCCAGGGACTAGGAAGCCTGTCACATGAGGAAAGGCTGAGCAAACTGGGCTTGTTCAGCCTTGAGAAAAAGAGGCTCAGGGGAGACTGGCTACAAGGAAGATGGAGACGCCCTTTTTACAAAGAGTAACATAGAAAAGATATGGGGTAATGGGCACAAGTTAGCACTGAGGAGATTCTGGCTGAACACCAGATTCAGTTGGACAGTGTGCTGGGGCATCTAGTCTAGGTCATGCTTTGCCTAGGAAGGCTGGACCAGATGATCTTTAAGGTCCTTTCAAACCTGGGAATCCATGATCCTAAGTATGTAGCAATTCCACAAAAAAAACAAAGGACTGATTTATAAAACAAGCACATTAGCTAAATTATCCCCCTGAATCACATGTGAATTTAGAAATATAACATCTGAGTTGGTTTTTTTTTTTTACTTTCTTTCTTTGTTTTTTCTTCTAGGTATACATACAGCCATTTTCTGAACTTATTTAGAAACCAGAAGGAATATAGACTTCTTTTTTTTGAGATTGTCATGTAGTCACATGTCTGTAGCAGTTCAGGATAAAGAAAAACACTTTACTGTAATAGGCATAATAAAACAGCAAAAGCTGCAACACAGCAGATAACTGTGGCCAAGGTTAGTTTTTCAACAGCATGTACCAAAAAGCACCTTTGTGCTGACACCACAAAACTCTGCTCAGAGTCAGAACATTTAACTGCCAAGATGCCAAAAAACAGACATGCAGTCATGCTTATTTCTTAACATGGGCACTGGGATTGTCATTGGTTTCAAATTAATGTTTTATTGAGATATTTGCTTTGATCTTCCCAACTGTTATAACTGGGACCTGCCCTGCTGTATGCAGTGTTTTTTCAACTGGGATGAGCAGGGCAATACAAGGCAATCACTGTTGTGTTGTACCAGGGTGGTGCCCCATGATAAGGAGTTCATTTACCAAAGTCCTACTTGCAGAATTTAAAGGCATACTGTTAGGTTTACGTGAGATTTTCCCAATCAGGTGGCTTCAAGAAGCCACTTTTTATGGTGGATGAAAGGTCTGCATAATCTGCCCTTCGACTGTGTTTTGATAGCTCAAGTAACTTGATTTCTACACCACAGATCACTTCACTGGGGGGACAACCTGACAGGGAGAGCCTTCGGAGCCACAGTCCTGCAGTACTGTACAGCTTGGCAGTGAGAGGTGGGGTATGCAGTGAAGAGCTGAAAAGCTGTTATTGCACACTGAGGGAGAAGCAGAAGAGGTCCACCCTCCTCCAAAACATCCATGTTTCACAGGTGACCTGTCACCTCCCCTCACTGCTGACCAAGAGGAGCAGCTTGTTTGGGCGGGCAGCAGGAGCTCCAAAGTGCAGAGGTTTCAATGTAAAAATTGCTTTCTATGTTTATTTTAATTTCACAGAGTGCTGAGTAAAGAGAGTAAAAGCTCCAGGACTACAGCAGCTTCCTGTTTACCTCGGCAGCATTGACTCACAGCAATAGGGGAAAGGATCAGGAGGTGGTGTTCACTCACCTACGGTGGAGCCAACATCTGCGTGGTAAAACATATGTGCCTTAACTTACAAGCTCCTTTTTATTAGCTTTCAAGTTTACTGTCCACACAAGAAATGAGATTAGACTTCAGACACTGGGTAGATCAACTATTCAATACATGGACTAAGCCTTTAACTCTAGAAGAACACAACCTTAGTATTTATTTCAGTGCATGCAGATACAAGTGTTTCCTTGTTTAATTATTATATAAATGCAAACAACCATTCCTTTAAGCACTCCACCTCAGGAATAAGTTATACATTTTCAAAGGACAAATCTGCAAGTTCACATCAACTCTCCAAAGGCTGCTATTTATCAAAAGGCAACAGAAGGCAAAACCTTGGGAAAAGCAATATACATCAGACCCAACAAATCTCACACACTGTGTAGGAAGAGACTCAAACAGACACTGCTTTACTTTCCCAGGTGTACCTTCATCTCTGGCCTGATCGGCAAAGAGCTTACTGTTTACTTCCAGTATAAGGGCTTAGGATGGTTACACAGCTACACTTTAGCTTAAGGAGCACATTCTTTCTAGAGCTCACAGGAGTCCCCCATCGCCCCAGAAAGCACATTCCCCTGCCAGGCCATTCCTCTCTAGTCAGGTTTAAAGTTTTGCATGAAAGGACCGAACCTGAACATCCAGGGGCAGAGAGATCATTCTTCTCCAACCCTGAACAACCTGGTGACAGCAGAAGTAAGCTACTCCAAGATAAGATACAAAAATGGGAACCTAGTGAATGCATAATGAAAGTCCTTAACAGATGAGATAATTTCATGCACAGGTTTGTTCAATTTCTGTCAGGATTAGATTTTTACTTCAACTAATACTTACACTATACCGAGGCAAGCAGGTCCCATTGAGTGCCCATAACAGAGATACTCTCATAACAAGATTATATTTCCCATGCACATTATAAGGTTAGTATTTGACACTGCACTAATTTTCTAAACCAGTTCTGATTATTCAGTCCAGGGCACCTTTGAGAAGACATGGTTTGGGTGACACGGTTTAGAGTAAGGGGGGTTGGAACTTGATGATCTTAAGGTCCTTTCCAACCCTAACTATTCTATGATTCTAAGAAACTACATTAAAAATAAACCATGTAATACTTCGGTTGTATAGAGCAACTGACTTATTGTCATTTAACCCTATAACCCCAGACTGGTTTGGGTTCAAAGGGACCTTAAAACTCTTCCAGTTCCAACCCTCTGCCACACACGTTCCACCTCCAGCTGCCCAAAGCCCTGTCCAATCTGGCCTTGAACACTGCCAGTGATGGGGCACCCACAGCTTCTCTGGGCAACCTGTGCCAGGGCTTCAGCACCTTTTAGCACAGAAACAGCAATTTTCCCCCAAGGTTTGGTTGGGTTTTTTTTAGATATTAACATTAAACATTCTAATATGTATCATTCAAATTACTTGAACAAGAAAGCTAACTGAAAACTAATTTAGATATCTTAGCTATCTTCGTAACTATAGGCTTTTACCAGACGTATCAACAAGTGGGTTCACTTGCAAACTAGCATTCTTCACACATCTGCTGCAAGTAACTGATACTCTCTGGATATGGATTAGATTCGATGTCACAGATGTTCCATGACATAGAATCACAGAATGGTTAGGGTTGTAAAGGACCTCAAGATCATCTAGTTAATTACGCTTTGCAAGAGATGCCAGCTCTGAATACATTGCAGGAGGCTTAGACTGCTGCTGTTTCACAAACACCATAACTTTATCACTGATTTTGCAGAATTAGGCAAAGACCAAATTTCAAAGTCAGTTACACCTTGTAATTCAGTATCAGCATCATAAATATACAGCTCATTTTGTAGTCAAACTGCTTGTACTCAGCCACAGCATCCACACAAACCCAAAAATAAAGAAAAGGGCCCTTCCAAAATAGAAAAACACGAACTGGAAGCAAACTTAAGTGTGTTGGAACATTTGTCCACGGAATTAAAAAAATAATCCAGGAATGGGAAAGACCTTGTAATGCTGAGGCTTGGCATACTACCAGTCTTGATGTAAACATAGCTAAGATTTTGCCAAGATCATTGTGTCTAAATGTTGTTACTAACCAGAGAATAATTGTGAATATAGGAATGCGGTTAAGTCTTCTTAATCAGTTCCTTGAAGTTCTTTGGTGGCATAAACAATGCATAAACAAAGTTTACCATGAATTATTCAGCACTTAAAATACTGAAACTCATTGAGGCTTTTAAAACCACAACTCTTCCAATTATGAACACCCAATTAGGAAAGAACAAAGAACCATGAAATATTCAGGTACCTGTATTAACTTGCCAACCTGTTCTATTCTGCTAATTTTACTTACGCCTAGTTAAGGTTTGTTGCAAATAAAACCATTCTCACCTTGCTTCTGCAGAAAGTGTTTAGGCCAATTACACGTTTGTCTCTGCAGGACTAAGGAAAAAGTATTCTGAAGCAGCCTATCAATTTTTATATATGGCATCTGTGTGGGAGTAATAAATAAATAAATACGGACATAATTCACAAATCTAAAATGTTCCTCCTCGCCTGCACATTTCACATTTTTGAAGACCAGACAAAACCTTAAGTTACAGATTCCACCTAATCTGCCACACTGAAATGAAGGACAATTGTCTCACTGCTTACAGAACTGAAGCTTCAAATACTCTCCAAGGTAACCTTTAACAAACACACACAAAAGATTATCAACAAAACTAAGTCAAGACCAAATCCAACAAGACCAGACTCATTACACAGACAGGTCTGGGGGGGGGTTTGGGCTCTTTTTTCTCTCTTTTCTTTCTTTTTAAGCAAGCAAGGAATAAAGACTGCCAGCAACTGAACAGGCTGCAAGTCTTTGCTATTTTGCTATTGAAAATACAATTTTTAGTATTTCAGAATCATTCTATTGTTAATATATGCAGTTTGCAAAAGCTATTAGAAACACCTGTTAAATAACAAAAGCCTCTTTTTTCTCCAGGTTTTTCAAAAGAAGAACACACTAGTAGAAATTGTTCTTGAATAAAGTACATAAGTTGTTTACAATAAGCAACACAAAATGCCTCTCCTGTAGGTTGTATTGCACTTAAATCTGAAACATGCATCTAAAAGCCTCTGTACACTAGAATGTCTCATCTAGTTAAGTTTTTTAAAAATAAATGAATAACTCACTTTACAGGTTCCTATTACATCTTTATGTTTCATACACAGTACCATAAAATCTCATTATCATTTCAGATGCCTACTGATTTCAATTCAATTTAGTGCAACTGTTAGGTTTTAACACATAACACCACTGTAGCACTTAGAAGTAGCTGCAGACCAGAGGTGAAGTTACACAGAAGGACACAGTTCACAGCCATGCTATCTCCCTACCACCTGCACTGCTACTGCTTGTAATATGGGTGTTCTTAAGGGGTGGGCCATTCACACCATCGAGGTCACTTGAGGGCAGCATGCTATCCTGTTATATTAACTTAAAACCTAGGACAGAAGATGGGATAAAGGCACAAGGCACAGAATGCTTTAAACATTTCAGCAAATGAAGTGGGATTTGAAGCTACAAGATTAGTCATATACTGATGCAGGTTTGGTATTCACACTCCCACTCTCAAAACCCCTGCTGATGCCATTACATGCCTGGGTTTATTTGAAGCACAGTGACTGAGAAAAGTTTGGTTTCTACAAGGTTCCTTGAACATGCACAGTTCTATGCATCATGTAAGTGAAGCAATAGTGGAAAAACACATCACACATCAGGCATGTGATTTTAAACCATCCCAGCTCGCTGTGTCTTTTCCTTTCCCTTACAAAAGGTCAATCTGAACCACCATATTAAAAACTACGTTGTGCAGCTAAGCGTGCCTCATCCAGTTAATGAAAACACCCTAAAATCTGTAGATTAGAATGAGACCATTAGATAGGCACATGCACATCTGCATACTCCTTGTGCAAAGTCTGCCTGCCAGAATCATTTTGTTTCCACTGAAAAACAGTGAGAAAGCTGCAGGCTGCCTCCTGTTCTATCTTGCTTTGCAGTTTGCTCCTGTCAATTCTTGATGTTTAGCACGGGTTGATTTACATAGTGTTTGCATGGGAGAGCATCCGGCAAAGCCAAAGTATCAAAAGGGAGCAACACTAGTAATTTAGTCATTAAGAAGTCCATAATGGCCCAAGATGGTTTCACAAAAGCACTATAAATGGGACAAAACCTTTAAGACAAGTGTCAAAGATGATTCAATTATTTGTAGTGATTAAAGTTGCCATGGAACATTTTGTCAGAGTAGATTTTTTATGCTAGAGTCCAGTTCTAAAGTAGTTGTATTGCTTTTAGTTAGTGCTCACAACAGCTTTGAAAAGATACTCTGCATTTTAAATCATGCAGAGCTAGCATGACAGAATGGCTTTCCTCTATCTTTTAACACACACTCATAGTCTGTGGTATACAGGCTATACCTAACACCAACTATTCCATAGATTCCTATCAAAGATTTGTCTTCAGGGCCGTTTTGCTAATTTAGTGTTAATGCACAAACTGAGTATATATTTTATTGCAGTGAAGCTCTCCAACAGCCCATGGCAGCAATTTTAAGGAGTAATATAAAGGTTAAAATTAATTTTTAATCTGTTAAAAGCCAAGATTCATATACAGGCATTTAAGCAACAACTTCTTCATATAACCAGGTTCATGAATGGAGATAGCATTTGTACATCCATGCTTAGCTCCATCGCCTTACTGCAAAATATAAAATAGAACACATTGCCTTTATACAACACGTGTCATTGCAAGCTTCCTTTTCATATGTGCTACCATAAAAATTTGCCCTTTAAAATGGAGCACAAGAATGTTTGAATGTTTACATACACCATTTCATAACCACTGTCTGAGCAAGGTTAAACCTGTTTATAACTACCCAGTAAACACGTAACTCACATTACATGTTTGTAGAGATAACATTTAAGGGACAAACCCCAAAAATCATACTGGAAGTCTGGAACAAAGTGAAGCATGTCCTTTGGGATTTGCAGCTGGAGACAGAGGACTGCTAAAAGTTAAAAGATGTAGGAGGGAGAGCTTGTGAAAGACAACTGCAGAAGCCAAGAATTAAGACCACAGAGTCAGGCCAACCAAGCATTTCAAATCACACGGCTAATCAATGGGAATGATGACAAGCATGTGTTTCCTATGCCAGGTCAGAACCAGAGATGATGGTAGACTGAACCAGTTTCATTAGTAATACTGAAGCCTTATAAACGGATGGAAAGAGTACTAAGGTAGAACTGAAGGAGCAGAACTTCACATTAAAATTGGAAGCAGCTTGCCTGGATCAGACTAGGCTCCCACCATGTCACCAACACAGACCATGCCACCAATCCCTCTTAGATTTATTCCCCTTGTTCTCTTTCCTATTTGAGAAAGCAGGATCTGTCACTCAGCCTATTGTAGGCCAAGTCATATTTCCATCACAGAGGACACAAAGTAGTTTGGATACACTGCCTGTCAAAACTAGCAGAGGATTCTAGCCTTCTCACACACTATCAACTCTTTAAGCTCTTCCAAGAGCTCAACAACAGAGATACCATGGTCAGCCATTAGGAATAAGCCCCTTAGCTATATTCCCCAGTATTTCCTTATTAAAAGAGCACCAGAACAAAACAGAGGGAGAAAGGGGGAAAAGGAGGGAGAGACTGCACACTTTTGGTACTTCAGTGAGGTTTTGCACAGTCACACCACGGACTGGAAGGCAGGAACAGGAATGAAGGGGAAAACAGTTAGGTTTATTACAGCCACAGTAGCAAATGTACAGTACAACAGAAAGCACTCCCCCACCTGCCAGTTCTGATTCGAGTCCTCACTTGCCCCGACTTAAAACAAAGGGAGGAAAAAAAAAAATCACCAGCCCAACAAAAAGCCAAGCACACCACAAAAACAACTCCCCCGAGCTTAAAAACCTGAGTAGTTTTAGTCCTTGAGTATATTCCCAAGTCTTCAAAAACATCAAGAATGAAAAATGAGTGACTACGCATCTCATTGAGATACGATGTGGAAGTAGTGAGTTCATTTAAATGAGGTAGACTTCTACCTCCCTCGAGAGTTTCAACTGGTCAAGAATAATTGAAAAACAAGCCCTAAAAGGACACATCTAGCTACAAACATTCTTAAAATGCAAAAAAAATTCTTCATTGTTCACTGTATCCTGTTACCAGTTTGAACATAATTTTAGCTACTGAATTGGCACTTTATTGTTTTGGCAATCAGATGATATTAACTTCCCCTTTGTTTTTTCTTTTCCTGTTTGTACACCTGCACTCTCAATGAGCAAACAGCAACAGGATTTAACTTTATAGTTAGCCTACTACTCTACATCTGTAGAGAGCAGCAGGACAAAATACTTTCAAAGCCCTGGGGAAAAAAAACAGGCCAACCCAAACCAAAAAAAAACCCAACAAAAGAACCAACCAAACAAACAAAACCCAGCAGCAACCTTGACTTCTAAGATCTAAATGTAGTCCTCAGGTAAAATAACTCTGAAATTAAAAAAAAGGATATTTTTCCTACACACTGTTTGCTTCAGATGTAAAATTCATGCCCTAGTTACCTCACAACAGAGTTAACATCCCTATTACTGATGCTCCAGCATATTTTAAAGCACAGACTAAGAAGAACTCCCATAACTTGTCTTAAGTGCATTCTAGAACAGTAGTTAAGTTACCACTGGTATTTTTGATTGAAGTCTCTTTTCCGCCATACTAAGTTATCAGCTATTTAATTGTTCTTGAGATCAGAGATCCAATACAAACCACAATAAGCAGGCTACAATCAAACTGATGGGAGCAGTTCACCATGCTTTGTCCCTTGCAGTCCCATTCTAGCCACACAGGGCATGAAGAAAAATTCTACCATACAGTAGCAGGATAAGCCTACTAACTGCTTGTTCAATTTTGAATGTATTCTCTTGCGAACAGACCCATGCATGTACCAGATAAATCAAGTGAAAAAGTTACTTACTGGCCTCAGGTGCAAAAATGCCTCAGCCTCTATCATTAAGAAATTATCTGAACAAAAGATAACCTGATTTCAGTAGGTGAACACTCTGGAGGTATGTCAGACTAAATAGCTAGTCATGACTAATTCATTAATTGTGGTAATAACCACACTTCTCCCTTACATTCAACTCCCTTCAGAACACCCTTAGTGATGGCAAAAAGTTTATGAAGTATCTGCCTATGCACTAAGGGTACAGGTTGTACTGTCAATACAGCCCAAATATACTTGCTTTAGCACTTGTCATCTTTCACACTGTTCAGACTGTTTTCAGAATAAACAGTTCTTAAATTCCTTTCCACGAAAGGACGGGATAAGAGCTCTTTTAGTCTATAAACTTCTCCTACATCACCAAAACAGGGATTTAAAATTATGTATTGTGTTCTTCTCTTCTGGGTGGGTTACAGACACTCTTGTCTTAGCCAGAATTGGCAGGTTTTAGTTCTGTCAAGACTACATCCATATTAGCTTTATTTTGGGCAGTCTGACACATGCAGCTGAAATTTACTCAGTCTGAGTTTAAGTACAGATTGTAACACTTGAGAGCAAGAAGAGGCCAAGCTCAGGACTCCAAAATATCAGAACCTGCTGTCACATAACTAATTTGTATTTTGCTGGTGAATTGCATTGAAACAGCAGCTCACTATTTTAGCAGAAGGTATGGATTACATTTCTAGTCATCACAGTGATTTCTAAAGTACATCATATTTGCTTCTTTCTCAATATGGCTTTACTAGCAACTGTTCAGGAAACCAGGTTTAGGGCTTGGGGTTGCCCTCAAATCTGTACTGGGAATACAGAATACAACATAAGCCTACCCAAGTACTGGTCTCAAGGGAAAAAAAAACAACCAACCCAAGGATCAAGTTAGGAGGTGCAACTGACATTGATGTTCCAATTATTTTTTCCTCTTTCACTATCAGCAATTAAAGCCTGTGTTCATTTCCCTAGAAGTACTTCGTAGCCAACACTAATTCCAATTCTTCATAACTTAAAATGCACCACTGCTAACGTACAGACCAATGGAATCTCTACTACAGAACAAAGACTTGTAACTACGTAAAGACAAGCCTCTAGTATTGTCAAGATGCAGGCCACTTATCTTAATCGACTGCAGCAGTGCCACCTAACTGCTTAACACCACTGTAACTTCATGTAGAAAACCACTGTAGACAGCTACAAAGAAAACAGACCTGATGTGACCCTGTCAAGATTAACCCATCCTTTGAGGAGGTCAGACTGCCCACAAACACTGCATCACCACTCTGTTAGTGAAGAAGGATGCTCATTTTGTCTAGAACAATACCAAATATGGCAATAAGTGGCCACTGTTGTTCTGCTTCCTCTCCAGTGTTCCTAGAATGAACCAAGAATAAAAACACAAAGTAAACTACAGGAAGAAACCACTGCTGGTCATGAACTTACTCTGAATATTGAGATCAGGTCTCTGTAGACTGGGCGTGCTGGTATTTCAGGCATTAAGAACTCTGGAACCAGAATTCCTATTTGCCACTAGAAAAGCTTTAAAGAAGAGTACTCATGGGAACAGCCTTAAGACTTCTGGAGCAGTCAGCTGGGTAGCTGACACTAGGAACTAGTAAAACTAAGTATTCCTTTCAATATTAAAACTGCCAGTTAACAACAGTACTATCTACATGAAGTAATCCATACGCTATTACTGTGTGCTGCTGAAGTTTAACCAGTTTGAGCCTCAAAAGAGGCTTGCACACTTTTAACATATTCCTGAGACAGAGTCCAAGGTCAGTGGAGACTGAATTCAGTTCTGGAGAGAATTCATATTCTGTGTGTTTGAAGGCAACTTTAAGCTAGGACAGACAAATTTCCATTATTGAATGCACGCTTCTTAACCACAACAGCCCATTTTGATCGCATAAATTAAGTTTCAATAACCACATATCATATACACCAACTGGTTACTGAAAGCATATATCAAACTGGGCAAATTCTTATTTTCCTTAATACCTTGGATCTAGTCCTTTATTGCTATGCAGATAGCTATTTCATAGTGCCATAATGCAGTTATAGACAAATATCTAAGCTGCTTAAGAAACCAGACTTGGTTGTTAGAAACAGGTATCTCAAGTTCCACACAGCGGACACAGCGGACACAGCGGACACTCAGGCACTGTTAAGTCCTCTTTGCCTTGGTTAGGTACACGTCTAATCTCACTTGCTCTGCTGACCACCTGTCCCTATCCTCTCATCTGAAAATGAACATGCCCTGAACTTTGTGGATAGCAACCCAATGCTGAGACAAAACACAAGTGAAACACTTCAAAACAGCAAAAGCAGTGGTCTCTCTCACAGTGAAGTTATTCTCCCGCACTTCCCAATTCTGCTTTAAGCGCAACTCAAGTTTTCGCTCATTAAAGGCCAAACTCAAGTTAGCCCTCCATAGACATAAGCAGTGCCACACAGGACCTCCATTTGTTACAAACAATATCCAAGTTCACTTTTTCCCCCATGTCACACCTACTTCTTAAAAAAGAGAAGTGCCAAAAAAGCCCACACAAAAACACCATCACACACAGCCCACAAACAGCAGTCTGTAGAAGTTCCACTTCCAACTTCAAGAGTATTTGCTGAAAGTCTATTCCTATAACTTGCCATCACTAACAGAACAGGACTTGAGTCCTTACAGGGTTCTCGGACATTGTTCCTGCAGGGACTTCGCCTTCAAGGACTGCTAAATAGAATGTGACGCTGGCCATCAAATATGAACCCACTGGGGTCCACTGAGCCCCATCTGTTACCTGGAAGAAAGGCATTCCTACTCACAAAAGCACTCTGTGCCAACTCCACCCCTCACTAAGGCATCTAGCGAATGTGAGCTTTAAGCATCTGTAATTAGGAATTCTTGACTACCCAAGAAGAAGGAAAAAACTGCTTTGCCAAGCCAACAGCCACTGTGGAGCAAGTAAACAGCTAACAGTCTGGATACAATTCAGGAGTCAGTTATGCATTTTTATCTCTTTTGCCATTGACATCCCAGCACATTTAAGCTACTACTCTGTAGCAGCAGGTAGGCCTATACCTTCCGCCATGGCCCAGCAATTCCAAAAAGTCACCATACTGCAGTCTATTCAAGTCTTCCAGGCTACCCAAAGAACAGCCAGGGTACCCTAAAAACCTGAAAAACATCCGAATGGCCCTACCCTGAGAAGCTGTTTTGACTTTTCCACTTCAAGGACCAGAATGTTTTCACAGGAATTTTTGGTTTGCTGAATGTAGCAATTCTTAACCAATATAGTTGCTCCCAGTGTATATATTTATAGAGTTGAGGGGAAGCACTGGAAAAGGCTTCGGAGACTACCAACAATACAACTTCAAGCCCTGGAAACATGACTGAGCATAAGCACAGCTTTTAAATGGAGAAAAATAAAATGTAGCTGAAGTAATTCTGTTCTTGTTAAAGCCAAATACTTGTTTGCATGGATAAAAGCAATTCAGAATTCGGAAACTATCAAGTTTACACAAGAACAATGTCAGCAGATAGCATATGGTACAGAAGTGATACGTAATACAATCATGTAATACATCAGATCCCACAGTATCCAAATTTATTATTCAGATTATGGCAGGAAAGATATCAGAGGACTCCTGATAGGAGTTGCGTGTCAGTCTAGCTTGCTTCCATACAAACTATACCATTAAGAATCAACAAAAATGATAGAACTAAATAAGATACAAGTCTAATTCAATGATGATTCCCATAACTAATTAGGTTTTCCCCTAGATGACCACATCCTATTACTACAGTTCCTTCAAAAACATATTTAGGTAACAATTTGGAAGTGCCAGTACCAAAACAGTGGAACCAATTAGGCAAAATCCATGTTTCATTTCCCTTACCAGAAGACACTGCACAATTACTTATTAATTCAGACTATGTAGATAGCTAGTACCTCCGTCCTCAGACAGCAAGGATGAGCAGTTTTGTAGCTTTATATCCTTTCTGGAGTGAATCTCACAAAATCCAAAATCCCCACATCTGTACTGTAAGGATGACTTTTGAATTACTGTTATAAATCCTTTCGCACATTTCTCTTGCTTTAGGTATGTACTGAATGCAGCTGGGGATGTAATGCAGGGAAACTAATTCTTTTATGATTAAGAAACAGAAATCAAATTCTTCTCAAATACTGAAAGAAAAAACAAATACTCAAACAGAAAAGTATGCACTTGCTGTTGAGTACCATGAAATAAATGGCTTTTAAGATTAGGTTTAATGAAAGCACTTCTTCAGTATGCCTCAAGAACACTGCTTTCACTTAACAAAAGAAGTATTTTCATTTCATATACGAAAACATCTACAATACAATAGGCCAAACCCTGCGTGATCAAAAGGTGTACATGCAAGTACATACCAGAAGAACTACAACAGCTCAAAGCCTAACAGCTAACAGAATGCTAATACTGCACATATACACATTTAGAATACCTAGGTAAACTTCTGGTCTTGGAACCTCACTACTAACCCCCCAGATCAGTAGTGCATTTGTACCAAACAAGCTATCAGAGTGTACAGGGGTCACAACTCAAAGGACTTCAAATGTCTTGATAGCACTTCTTAAAAAAATCAAATACTTCGTATGAGTGTACTTCTTTACAAAGCTGGGAATAACATCGGGTTAAGAGTTACTGCAAAAGCAAATTTGGAAGCACTTAAGCATTTGTGCAGACTTGCATCCTTCAAAGTAGAAGAAAAAAAACCAAAACAAGACGAGACAAATTCTTGACTACTGCTTGGCACTGCATATATATTACTGACAAGAGCTCCCAACTTCTATCTTCCTGTATTTTTGCTATTAGCAATATACAACTCAAAGCACAGGAAAAGACATAAATCACTGCAAAAGATAACAGCCCACACTGGTAAACTGCCTAGAATTTCAAGGCTCACAAATGTTGTGGAATGCCAGATTGAAAACATAAGACTGTCTTAGGTGCAGGATCAAACATCTGGCAGCACATTATTTCATAAATCACTAGCATGAAAGATTTTAAATCTTTGTGTGTTAAGAACATTCAACATGTTTTATAAAGAGTATCAGGCTGCACTGTTCAGACTTGCATATGACTTCAACACTTAAATTAGACAAGGCTGATCGAAAACTGGTTACAGACTCAGGCTCAGCTGATGAAGGTGATTCAGTGAGTGGTTCTGAGCTGGCAAGGAAAAAAACCCTCACACTTCCTGTACAGGGACAAGTGCAGCTAGACTGCTAGTCCTGTTTGAAGGATGCCAACAAAAACCTCTTATTTAGACTTCAGATTGCGGAACAAAGCACAAAAATAGCTTCTAGAAGCACATGCTTTTGCATAAACCATTTATGTTCCCTTCTCTGATGAAGTAGGCTGAAAAAAGCTCTATCATCATGCCACCCCAAGAGTATAAAGCAGTCACCTTTTGTATTATTAACCTTGACAGCCAGAAGTAGCTTTCACCAGAGACACTTCTGGCAGCTAAAGAATGACCCAAATGACAGGAGAGCAAAGCACCAGACCTGTTTCATAGTTCCTTATACACTTCCAGAATGGTGTCAATCATGAAGTATGCTTCAGACCTGCTAACACCTGGCTTTAAAGTTCACATTTAGTTACTGAATTTAGTAAGTTATGTTAAGTAGGCAATTCTTTGTACTTTAAAGCGCATCTTAAGTATGCTTCCCAATAAGCAGCACTTTTGACAAGTCTGACTTGAGCTCCAGTTACCAATACTATTTTGCTTTTTCCGTTTCAATTAAATAACTTAGTCAAGCAGAGAGAACAGAGCCCATACACTGCCAGGACATGACACACACCTGGTCTCCCCAAAGGGCATGTGCATTTTTGAAGAGGTGAGGGTAGAAGGGGAGGAAATCAGTGGGTGGAGGATAGGAAAGCTAGAAGATGAGGATGAGTCAGGAGATGAGGAAAGCTGTACTTCCTGGGCAGGACAGTGATTGGCATCTCAGGAATGTGGGGAAGGGAGTGGGAGATGGGAAAGACTCAACTGAGCCCAGGAAGGTCTGGCTAAAACAAAAGCTTCTCACACCCAAGCTCCCCCAGAAGGGCAAAAGGAGGCTAAGATTACACAAGAGTCTTAATGATTAGGTGAGGTGAATGCCTAAACAACTTACAGTAAGAGACAGCTCTCGGTTCTGATCATAAGATAGTGAGGAAAATTCCTCTCTACTTTCTGCCATGTTTCTCTGATATTCGTAAATACTTCTATACCCATGTAGTAGTCAAACAAGATACAGCAGCTAACAGAGTCCTTTGGCTACAGCAGTTTCAAAATTGAGCAAGCAGCCTATACACCAGTAGTACTTATACAAAAGTGGCAGAGAGCAGGTGACGGAAGAGGAAGACACTTCCACAGGAGTAATAGGAATGATGGTCATTTGCTAGTGACAAGCATTGACCACAAAAGCCCCATGACAGACAACAGGATAATGAGGAACTGAACAACTGCCAACAGGTGAGAAAACGTCCAACAGAACCACAGCTTGATTTTCCCCCGGTTTAGCCTTTACACTGATGTAAACTTTTGCTGCTCATATTCAAGGTGAGACTTTAGATAGTACAAAGTGCCTTCATTCAAAAGGTAGTGACAGTGCAAGACAACCCTTTCTTGCCAAAGCCCAGCAATTTCTGTGTTTGCTGTCACCTTACTTTTGTAAAACACACACACTCTCTCCTCAGTTCTGAGAACTGTTTCTTTGGTTTTACTCCTTCTAGTCTTGCACTGTTCACTGCTAGAACAAAACCTTTTTTAATTAGGTGTAAAATCCCTTTATAACACAGCTCTTATTGCTTTCGAGTAGCCACACACCATCCAGATCTGGAATTCAGCTTCCTAAAAAAAGGAGTACTGCACTACAATAGCGTTTTACGAATCTGAAAAGGAAAGCAGATCGGTTTGTAATTTATAAGCCACATATTGTGGCAACAACCAGAACCAAGGGGGAGGCAAAAACCTGACAACTTAGAGCCCAATCCTAAGTTAGTCTCTATCAGCAAAACTACAGCAATCTGTGTCAGAAGTCCTCATGAGCTACAGTAAGCTCACTCCTATGGTTACCCAAGGGTCCTTGGAGAAGTGTAAGAGCTAGGAGCCAAGGAGGAAAGACTACCTCTTACCTTTTTGCTCACTTCCTCATCAGATGTTCCGACTAAAACTAATTAGGTTTTACTGATATAAAGGGCTCCTCTGTAGGTCTGAAGATGTTTATTTACATGTTCTCTATCTATAGATTAATAACACATGCATGCTATATTAGAAGACAATTCTAAACATGCAGGTATTTCTGATTCCTTATGCTGACGCTAGGAATAGGAGAGTACAAAACCCTTTATTCTTTGACATAACTTGCAAAAGAGCAGTGTATGACCAGTTAGATTGATGTCACTTTTAGATTAGTTCCTAAAACTAGGAAGAGAGTAAACTAGTATTTATGAATGAAAGATGTTTAAAATTATTACAAAAGGGGCTAAGAAGACTTCTCTAAAGAGATGTGCAACTTAGTGTTTCAAGTGAGGAAACATACTTTTCACACTAAGATGAGAAGTGACAGGATGAGAGGAAACAGCTTCAAGTGGCACCATGGGAGGTTTAGATTGGATATTCGGGAAGAACATTTTCTTCACCCAAAGAGTTGTCAAGCACTGGAGCAGGCTGCCCAGGAATTGGTTGAGTCACCCTCCCTGGAGGTATTTAAAAGATATGTAAATGTGGCACTAAGTGACATGGCTTAGTGGTGGATTTGGCACTGTTGGGTTAATGGTTGCAGTTGATGAAGGGTTTTTTCAACTGAAATGATTACTAGGATTTTACTGAGAACTCACTAAAAGCTTGATAACATTTCATTGGTTAGCTATCACAAAGGCTCTAAAAAGCTCATTCTAGCTTTCCTCATTCCACACACCTAGCAATGCTTAAAGACACAGTTTGGACTGAAGCAGGTTATCCCTTCAAATTTGGCAATAATGGCTGCAAATAATTTAGTTAGACTACTAACAGCATTGTCATTCCATTTACTTCACAACAACCTAGTTACATATGGGGGGAGAGGGGGACGGACACAATTCCGTAACGCAAAACAACTTATGAGAAAAATGCTTAAAATATATATACATATACAATTATGTGCTCAGTTTTCAGCTGCAAAAGCTGCATTTAGGTAACACTTTGCATAAATTAGTGTTACCTGAAGAAGTGATCCAACACACATAAGATATGCATAAACCATTCTAGAGAACTAAACTAGAAAGAAAGAGTGAAGCATGCACACAATGTAAACCTGTAAACAAAACACAAATCTGAATCACAAACTTTACTATTGAACATGCTACTGTGTTTTATAGATTGGCCAGAAAGAAACACCTTACAGCTGGAAGATTTTTCCACTAATGCACCTCTAGACATAATGCAAAGCACATGCTGCTACCCTCTCTACTATTCCACATTTGGCAGAGAGCAAGGTTTGAGCTTATGCTGCTGTCTGCAGCACCAGACAGAAAAGCCCCCTTCCAACACAGAGGCATCAGTGCCTTGCTTATTTTCTTGCAGGAAAAGACTTAAAATAGAGCGAGGTTCACATCACACATCAGCTATTTTAGGACCAAATCCTAAAGGCTAGGAAGTCCTTTCAGGCCAAGTTGAGTAATTTTCATTTCTTCAAACTTTTACAGGTACTACAACTAATCAAGACATCCCCGGCATCTTCAGGGATTGGGCTATAAATATCTGACCACTAGTGTTACCAAGTTACATTGAACTGCTATAAAAAGGTTCCTTCTTATGAATCATCTTCCATCTTTGTTGAAGATGTGGAAGCAGGAAGACACAAACATACCCAGATAAAACAGGCTGTGGTGCTACAGAAAATTGCTTAGAATTGAAAATGTGGTTAAACCCAACATATGAACACTTTTTTTTTAAGGGAATCGGACAACCCTAGCTTGCTCAACAATTTGTGAGGTAATCCACATACTGCTGAACCTGCTTTCTCTTGGAGTCTTTCCCCTCTCACTCTCCCCAGCGAAGTGGCTCAAAACTTAAGTAGAGGTAATATATAAATATCATGCAAAAGCAGACAAAGCTGATCATTGGTGAGTTGTTCTTGGGGTGTTTATTTTTTTTTTGCCTTCTGCTGTTTTCCTGTTATAAAAATGGTAGCAGTTTATGCCATAGAAACAGATTATGTTTGCTGATGAATGTTCTATCTTTTATCCTTAGATTCAAAGCCAGCTGGCAGCACTCTGAGGAACAATCTTTCCCTGAAGACTATAGAGCTACTTTAAATGAAAAGTTCAAGATCATGTTGTCACATTAATGTGACAAGTTTGTTTTGTAACACAATACAGATTCTCTATCAAACTCTAGAATATCCTCCAATGCACCTCCATGAACTACCTAATGACATTACCAAGGGCCAAACTCACAGTATAAGAGCAAAAGCCACAAAGTTCACCTGATGTCACATTTTACTTCAAGTAAGCTTCACAGAAGTTTCCTAACATTAGGGATCCACTCCTTCACTGGAGTGGGTCTACTTTACACTTACACAATACACATGTTTGAAGACTTCCAAACTGCAGCTAAGTGTTAAGAGGTTCTGGTTTACTTTGAATTAAAAAAAAAAATAAAGTTTCAAGTGAGGAGCCGGTGGCTGCATGGTACTGAACTTAGTTGCCAGCTGGGCTTAAACCAGAACAAAAGTGAACAAAACCGATGCATTTCAAGAGGAAAAACATCATGGATAAAAATCAACAGTTGTCACATGTTCCCCAAAACTGTCAGCTTTAATGCAGTTTGTGCCACTGTTGCTCATTCCTACCTTGTACTTCAGCACACAACCATGAAACAGCTCGCCCATTCCATGCCTGCATGATCTCTGAAACCACACTATTACCTGAATATAGACACTGATCTGGATTAAAAGTAAACCAGCAGAAAAGGTCCTACTGCTAAATTGCACAGAGCCAGCACACCTGAGTGGGGCAGTGTACCACTGCACAGAGACTAGTGAAAGAACACCTACACCAGCATCACCTCTATGTGCTCTGCCATATGAGGCTACCTGAGAAGCATGAAACAACTACAGCTATGTTAATGGTAACTCAGCACCCTTCATTGTGGGCCCTGCCAGAACAGCAAAAGGTCACTCTAAGGTCTACAGAGACATAGCAGAAAAACCCCTTCAATTAGAGAACACAAAGCACTCCTTTGACATTTTGTTTCAGATGG